>JAVSBS010007533.1:0-12925 GCA_033124195.1 Coracias cyanogaster
TTGCAGGTGAGGTTGGCCGGGGCTCTGAGCAACCTGCTCGAGTTGCAGATGTCCCTGCTCCCTGCAGGGGGGTTGGATGAGATGACCTTGAAAGGTCCTTTCCAACCCAAACCACTCAACGATTCTATGATTGTCATCGTGTATCTCACCTTGGTGGGAAGTCACATGGTATGGGGCCTCATGCTTGATCCCAAAGGTGAAGGACCAAGTGCTTGCAGGGCGTAGCTATTGATTTGAGGACAAAACTCTTGCTCAACCTTGGGGTGATCCCGTGCCTCAGTTTCCCCACTGAAAAATGGGGACAATCCCTCCGCTTTCTATGGGAAAGCTGCGTGGGTTCATCTGTCCCAGCAGCGAGGAGCAGCAAAACCCAAGCAGAGCATGGTCTCCAGGGCAGAGGGCAGCTCCAGATGGGCACGATGCTTTGCAGATGCTTTCAAGAACCAAACGATCCCTTTGGCAACGGAAGAGCGGAGCCTGGAGAAGGGGAAAAGCTGGTGGTTGGAGAACCGTGGCCTTCAGGGGATGCAGGGCAGAGCTGAGGAGCATCCGTCGAAGCGACGCGCGGGGAATTTTCTCCACGACTGAGCAGAAGTGTCGGCTCATCCCAGCGCTCGAGAGAAACCGGTAAATGGGGATGAACGAGTCGGCGAGCGAAGGTTAGCGAGAGGCGAGGAACTCGGGCAACCGCCCGCTGCTGCTACAACAGCTTTTCCCCTTGAGGGACTCGGGAAGAATCAGCATTTTTCTCCCTAATAGAGCTTCAAAACTCTGCTGTGAGCAATTTGGAACTTCCCGTCGAGTTGCGGGTTCATTAGCCGCCGGCTCCAAAGCGTGTGCGTCGTCAGAGCTGTCTAATACGGCCGCACCGCACCAGTGCCTTGAATTAATGTTATTGTTATTTGTGTGGACGTAGTGGGGTGCAAACAAGGTTAATTGAAATGAGAGCGCTGCTTCCTCTTGATAATGGCTCAGGCTTGACAGCTAGGAGGGGTTTCTTTTTGTCGAAGAGCTGCCTTTATTATCCCTTTTTATTAGAGCTAATTTGGGCTCTCGATCAAAAACCGGCATTAAGGGAATCGTTTACGGTCGCACCACCACCACCGCAACACGATAGCCCCAGAGCCCTGTCCTTTATGGTAATGTCTGCGGTTAAAAGACAATTAAAAATAAACTCTTCTCTTTTAAAGCACCCTTTGTTTTCTTCTCCCCCCGCCCCTTTCTCTCCGTTCCTCTCGAGCGAACCGATTTCGTTACAAACCCTCATGTGCCCTTCAAGGAAAGGGATTTTTCCCGATGGTCTCGCCCAGGGTTAGTGTCGATATCAGTTTGGGGATGCTGGAAGGGGCGGGATGGAGATGGTGCTGGTGGAACGGAGGGATCGATACCGGCATTGAGCAGGAGGAGCCGGATTATCACGACGGCTTCGGGAAGCTGCCCGCGGTAGCCGGTGAGTTAAGGATGCGGAAATACCGCAGCAGGCTGGAGGTTTGGTTTGAATTCCAGCCGCTGGCAGAGGGTGAAGCTGGTGCTTCAAGGAGGATCCTCCCGCGTTCGTTCTTCCCCGTTGGCCGTCACGCTGCTGAAGGTCCGGAGCGGGGGTCTGCTCCAGGTATCTGACCAGCTTTCTTTCTCCTGGAGCATCCCTCCTCCAGCACATCATCACATCGCTCGCAGCCCCTGCCGGGTACCAGGCTGATGCCTTCATGTGATGCATCTCCCCTAAAAAAATGCTTGTGGAGGTCCAAGGGCTTGTTTTCCCCCTTGCTCGGACCTACCTTTTGGAGCCTTGATCTAACCACCTGCTCTTCGCCCTCCAACCAGCTTCATACCCATGGAAGAGCCAGACAAGTTGGAGTGGGCACCACCAGAATGCTGGTTTGGCCTTTGCGATGGACAGAACCTCACCATGGGAGAGTGCAGCCACAGCGGGTGCGAGCCCTGCACCGCTGTTCCCATCACAGCTGCTGTGTCACCTCTTGGGAAGGGTCTTCTCAGTCCTGGGACATGCGATGGTGTGCTCGGCGCGGTGCCTTTTGCAGATGAGGAGGTTGGGGAGCAGTTGCCCCTTCTCTCCACTTCAGGGGTAGCTGGGAGAGTTTGTTGGCGGAAGATGAACCTTTGGAAAAGATGAACATTGGAGAGACGTGGATTATTGCAGAGAAATGGATTTGGTGGGTGGACTGTTGGGTGGATAAGGAATTGGTTGGATGGTTGCATCCAGAGGCTTGTTCAGCCTGGAGAAGGTTCCAGGGAGACCTTCTGGTGGCCTTTTAGGACTACAAGGGGCCTGTCAGAAAGATGGGGACAGAGTTTTGAGCAGGGCCTTTTGGGACAGGACAAGAGTTGATGGTTTGAAACTCAAAGAAGGAGATTTAGGCCAGAGAGAAGGAGCAATGTTTGACACTGAGGGTGGTGGGACCCTGGCACAGGTTGCCCAGAGAGGTGGTGGCTGCCCCATCCCTGGCACCGTTGCAGGTGAGGTTGGCCGGGGCTCGGAGCAACCTGCTCTAGCTGCAGATGTCCCTAGATAACCTTGAAAGGTCCCTTCCAACCCAAAACATTTTATGGTTCTCCGCTGACCTGCCCTCTGTGTCGTGCCAGCAAAGCCCTCGCCATAGCAGAATTTATTACAATTCCTCCATCCCTTCCTCGTGCTGTAGAGAGGCAGTTTCATGCTCTCCAGCCTCTCTCCAGCGTCTCAAAAGATGCCAGGGAAGCTCCTTCACCCCTTGTGCACAGATACACTGGGACCATGTAATGTCAGGGAGCTGTGTTGCTGGAGACCAAGAGAAGAGCTAAAACCTCCTCTGGGGTCGGTGGCTGGCAGTATTTTACGCGTGTCACGGTTTTATTTCAGTAGTGGGTGTTGGGACAGTTCCTAATCATGAGTTGGTGGGACCTAATGAGTTTCTCCTCCTCTGCCCTTGCAGATGCCGGTCTGCTCCTACTTCTTGAAGGGGATCTGCAGCAACAGCAACTGCCCCTACAGCCACGTCTACGTGTCCAGGAAGGCAGAAGTGTGCCAGGATTTCCTCAAAGGCTATTGTCCCAGGGGAGAAAAGGTAAGGAAGGGACCGGCGCTCAGAGTCTTGGGTTGGATGCGCCTTTGCTGAAGCCACAAGGCACCATGAAGATGGAAGCTGGTGAGCACCTGGATGTGCTGAACAGAACTTGTGTCTTTCCAAAGGGTGGTGGATGAAGGGCTTGGACTGTCTTGGGAAAAATAGGACAGGACAAGTGAGGGGTTGACCTGCTGGAAAGCAGCTTCATGGAGAAGAACCTAGGAGGGCTGGTGGAGAACAAGTTGACCCGTCAGCCAGCAGTGTGCTCTTGTGGCCAAGAAGGCCAATGGTGTCTTGGGGTGCTTGCAAAAGAGTGTGAGCAGCAGGTTGAGGAAGGTTCTCCTCCCCTTCTACTCAGCCCTGGTGAGTCTCCAAGCAGTTGTAATTCAGAATGGACAGCCAGACAATTTGCTATCGTGTTTAACTTAGGCAAAGGTGAGCTTGGAGATTTATGGAGATCTTCATTTTCTGCTCTAGTTGAGATCTACCAGGCTTTTCTCTTCTACAGTGGGTTATGCAGTGGGATTTCTGCTCATCATTTGACCATTGTGATCAGAGGTCGAGGGAGGTGGTTCTGTCCCTCTACTCTACTCTGGTGAGACCTCACCTGGAGCACTGTGTCCAGGTCTGGAGTCCTCAGCACAGGAGGACTGTGGACACATGGACCTGGTGGAGCAGGGCCAGAGGAGGCCCCAGCAATGATGGGAGGGTGGAAGCTCTGCTGGGAGGCCAGGCTGGGAGAGTTGGGCTTGTGCAGCCTGGAGAGGAGAAGGCTCCAGGGAGACCTTCTTGGGGCCTTGCAGGACTTTGAGTGGTCACAGGAAAGATGGAGAGGGACTTTTGAGCAGGGCCTGTTGGGACAGAACAAGTGGGGATGGCTTGAAAATCAAAGATGGAGAATTAGACTAGAGAGAAGGAAGGAATTGTTGGTGCTGAGGGTGGTGAGAGCCTGGCACAGGCTGCCCAGAGAGGTGGTGGCTGCCCCATCCCTGGCACCATCCCAGGTGAGGTTGGCTGGGGCTCAGAGCAACCTGCTCTGGTTGCAGATGTCCCTGCTCCCTGCAGGGGGTTGGACCAGATGACCTCAGAAGGTTCCTTCCCACCCAAACCAGCCTGTGATTCTATGTCCATCCTTTGGGCTCTGCTGCGGATGAAGTTCTTGCGAGTTCCTTGGGCAGCAGTACCAGGTTGTCTGTCTGTCCGTGGGCCTCCTTGGCTGACGTCAGCGCTGTGTTTCTCCCCGCAGGACGTCATCCCTGCGCTGGAACGCCGGCACCAAGGAGCGGATGCTGATCAAGGTGACGGACCGCGAGCCCAGCTTCCTGATGCACCAAGGCAACGGCTACACCCCCGAGAACCAGCCGGGCACCCGCTCGCGGAGACCTTCTGGTGGCCAACAGTCGCCCAACCTCCAAACCTTCGCCCCGGACGCCGATAACTCCGTTTTCTTCCCGGAGAGGAAAGCATCACCCTTCTTGAAGAGGGCCGAGCACGTGGGGAGCTGCTCGCCGCTCCTGGGCCGCGGCGACTCCTTCTGCTCCCCGCTCCAAGCCCAGCACCGCAAGCACTCCAGCGAGTCCCAACCCTCCTCGCCCCGCTACGCCTACGAGCCACCCCTCTACGAGGAACCCCCCATGGAGTACCAGGCGCCCATCTACGACGAACCCCCCGTGGACATGCAGTACGAAGCCAGCGGGAGCTACAAAGCCGGCTCGCCGCAGAAGTCGCCCATCCGGAAGCCTCACCCCTTCTTGCAGTCGCCCAAGCAAAGCTCCAACTCGCCCTACCAGCAGTTGGTGCTCACCAAGCAGAAATGTCCCGACCGCTTCATGAGCCTGGAGTACAGCCCCGCCGGCAAGGAGTACGTCCGGCAGTTGGTCTACGTGGAGCAGTCGGGTTCCAGCCCCAAGATGAAGACGGGGTTGAGGCACAAATATTCCCCCAACCCCATCGGAGGGTCCTACTCGCTGCAGCACAGCCCCTGCTTGGTGCGGGACCAACGCTTGGAGATCAAATCGGGTGACTACAGCAGCATGGAGGGACCCGACTTCTGCCCCGGCCCAACGAGCGGCCAGGTGGCCCAGGGTGAGGACTCCATGTCGTGGTCCAGCCAACAGGACACCTTGTCCTCCACCGGCTACTCGCCCTCCACCAGGAAGAGGAAAAGCCGGAAGCCCTCCTTGTCCCACGACCCCAACGCCTCCTCCACGGACGGCTCGGGGGACCGGGAGGTGTTGGGCGAGCAGATGTTGGGTGAGGACCGAGCCGCCCCGGGAGCCAACAGGTCCCCGATGAACCGTACGGAGAGCAAGGCGGTGGAGGCGGAGGCGGGACGGGGCTTCCCCGAGCCCTTCCTGGCCCAGGCGCGCTTGGCTTGGGAAGCCCAGCAGGCCCACTACCACATGAAGCAACGGAGCAGTTGGGACTCTCAGAAGGACGGTTCGGGCTACGAGAGCGATGGTGCCCTCCCCCTGCCCATGCCAGGCCCAGTGGTACGAGCCTTCAGCGAGGACGAGGCCTTGGCGCAGCAGGAAAACAAGCACTGGAAGAGGAACACCTTTGAGAAGCTGGGCTTCCCTCAGATCCTCCTGGAGAAGAGCGTCTCCGTCCAGACCAACCTGGCCTCCCCCGAGCCCTACCTGCATCCATCTCAGGTAACGTCCTCGGGGATGTCCTCGGCGTTGGGAGGGGGGGGCTTCACCGCCAACCCTCCTGAGGTGCCACGCTGGGGCAGACCACACCACGTGGCACCACTGGTGTCCCCACCGCTGTCCTGGTTAAAGCTCTGTCTTCTGGTAAAGCTGGTTTAGATCCAGCAGGATGGTCCTCAGGGCGATCGCAGCCAGCATGGCCACCTCTGCACTTCTGCCATGGTGGCTTCAGGAGCAACTTCTCCTCCCTCCATCTGGCTGCTGCTTGGTGGTAACCAGCTCCTGGACCTCAGGAGCACCCACCTGGCTCCCAAGGGTGCCTCACGAGCCATCTTGGTGCTCCTGGCACACGCACGGGGCTCGTGAGCTTTGCTGTAGCTCATCTCCTCATGTTTCACGGCACCATCGGTGGAAGAGATTTCCCTCAACAATCCCATGGTAGCTCAGCCAAGAGCTTCAAGAGAGGGATGCCCAAAATGCCACCTCTGGACTCCAGCCAGCTGGAGGAGACGCGTGAGCAGGGATGTGCCTGGGCTGAGGTTCCAAGGGGTCCTCTGCCAGAAATGGGGGTTTGCTCACCAGGGCCGGAGAACCGTTGAACCACAGGATGCTTTGGGTTGGAAGGTTGTGGTTGCCCCACCCCTAGAAGTGTTCTGGTCACATTGGATGGGGCTCTGAGCAATCTGGTCTGGTTGAAGGTGTCCTTGCCCACACAGGGGTTGCAATGAGATGGTCTTTGAAGGTCCTCCCAATCCAAACCATTCGATGATCACATCTAAGGTTGTCACCTGGTTTTAATTCAGCTTCCCCATCAGCTGGGGAACCTTCACCACTGGTTGAAGCAGAGGCTTCTTGAGGTGGGCCCAAGGCTTCTTGTGGTGGGCCCTGGTGGGGAGCGTTGCATGGAGGGTTTTCGCATCCGTGGCCCAGAAGCAGAGGAGAAAATGAGACCAAAGTGATGTTGGAGATGACCTCCGGGGAGATGTGGATACCTGGCAGAGGAGAGAAGCACACGGGAGAAGTGACGGGGCAGGACAAGCAACAGGGACATGCCTGGTGGCACCCCTGGTGTGTCCTCACCTTGGCCCCACTCTGGAGTGTGTCCAGGCCCCATCCATGTGGCGCCAGGACCTCCTTCTTCCATAGCAATATTGAGTTTGAGCGTCCTCCTAAGCCCCAAGCCAAAAGAGGGGGTCACCCCAAGGTCACCTCCCTGCCAGGAGGTCTTGGCCAACTGCTGTTGATGCCCCATTGCTTGACCCCTTGTTGGGCTTCCCCCAAGTTCGTTTAGGACGGTGCTAATTAGGGCTGAAGCTCATTTTACGTTGGCACTGGCAGCAGAGGGTCCATCACGTTTTGCTGCCTGTGTCACTCCCCAGCTTGACCACACTGTCCACTGGAGTGTCCTCAGCTGACGTGGTCCTTTCCCTCTTGCTGGGTGCCTTGTGAATGGACATTGTGGCTGTGGCCTGGCTCATGGACCAGTTTTTGGAAGAGCCACCACAAAGCTCCATGTGCCTTCAGATGACCAGCAGGTTGGAGGACACAGAAAGACCTTTAGGGTGATGTGGCCTCCATAGGAACAGCCAGACTTGGTCCTTCCATGGATGGAGCTCCCTTGTCCCCATGGCCAAGGTCCCTGCCGTCGTCACTGCGGTGTGAGATGGGACCTGAGCGACGTCAATGGAAAGAGGAGACCTCAACACTGGGAAGGGACAAGCTGTTGAGTGAGAAGCTGAGAAACTTGACTTGGTTGGAGAAGCAGAGGCTCAGTCATCTACCAGCAGCTATGGTGGCTCTTTGGGTGGCTTTCTTGTCCCCTCCTGGACTTGCCACCTCCCCATGGCCCTGGCTTTTTCCACCTTGGTTCTACCCCCTGCTTTGCTTTTGTTCCTCATCTGAAGCCCAGCCCCAAGGCCATAGCACCGCTGTAGTCACCTTGGGCATGGTCCCTGCTTGGGGCCACCAACATGGTTCCCCCATACGTGGTGGGGACAGCAATGTCACCTCTGGATGGTGTGGCACAAGTCTCACCTCCTGCCTGCCTGCAGGTCACGTCCCCAGGGCCACCAAACCCAGGTGATGCTGGCCCAGATGTTACTTTTGCAGAAGAAGGAGGTGGTGGACATGGGCTGGCTGCAGGACCAGGGAAGAGTCCATCCCAAGTGTCCCTGTTTGCCTTTCTCCATGCTGGTCAACAGCTGTTTGGGTGTCCCTTCACCTCCTGACCTCCAGAAGCTGGGCTGGTACCAGTAGTAGAAGGACACTGGTCTGCAGAGGTCCCCTTTGGTCTGCAGAGGTCCTACCCAGCTGGGTGTTCTGCAGGTGAGGTTAGATCCTGGGCAGCTCGTGTCCCTCCGCACGTGGGATGTCAAGAAACAACATCCATGTTGCTCATGGCTTAGAGGAGCCACCAGCCTCCTCCTGGGTATGTGGCCGCTGGAGAACCGTGGTTGAAGGTGACTTTGGGGAGAGGGATTACCTGGAGGGCTGGTTACAGGTGAGTGGAGCCCAAAGGCACTTGTCCTTTGCTTCCTTGGCAGCCACCAGCTTCTTCTGGCCATGTCTGCAAAGCTTGAGGGACCAGGGTGCCAGGGGCAGAGGGAGTCCAGCACATCAGCTTCTGGGTGGCTTTGCTTATCCACCCACTGGTCCCCTCCCTCCTGATGCCGATTGGTCCCAGGACCCACCTTGGTCGCTGGTTCTGGACCAGCTCCACTGGCCCATGATGGGACTGAGGAGCAGCTCCATGAGAGGATGTAGCTTCTAATGTGAGCGTGGGGTGACCTCTAGATGCTGTGACGGTTGGTTGGGTGGTTGAGTGGGTGGGTGGTTGAGTGGGTGGGTGGTTGGGTGGGTGGTTGGTGTGTTGGTTGGTTTGTTGTTGGCTTGTTGGATAGCTGGTTGGGTGGGTGGTTGGTTTGTTGGTTGGTTGGTTGGTTTGTTGATTTCTTGGTTGGTTGGTTTGTTGAGTGGGTGGTTGGGTGAATGGTTGGTTTGTTGGTTGGCTGGTTGCTTGGTTTCTTGGTTGGGTGGTTGGGTGAGTGGTTTGTTTGTTTCTTGGTTGGTTGGTTGGTTGGTTGGTTTCTTGGTTCCTTGGTTTGGTTGGTTGGTGGGTTGGTTGGTTGGTTGGTTGGTTGGTTTGGCAGTGCGGCCATGCCATTAGTCACATTGACTTGTCTGGCTGTTGTCTCCTAGTCGGAGGACCTCGGTGCCTGCGCCCAGTTCGAGAACAGCAGGCAGACCAGGAACATGATGCCTAGCGCCAGCTGTGTCTTCCCCACCTTCAACCTGCGGAAGCCCTCCTCGGAGACGGACATTGAGAACTGGGCCTCCAAGCACTTCAACAAGCACACCCAAGGGCTCTTCCGCAGGAAGGTCTCCATCGCCAACATGCTGGCCTGGAGCAGCGAGTCCATCAAGAAACCCATGATCATGACCAACGACCGCAACGTCAAGAAGGAGGCGTGTGAGATATTTAAACTGATTCAGATGTACATGGGGGACCGGCGGGCCAAGACGGACCAACTCAACGTGGCTTTGGAGATCGCCACCAAAGGCTGGAGCATGCAGGGTCTGAGAGACGAGCTCTACATCCAGCTGTGCCGCCAGACCACCGAGAACTTCCGTTATGAGAGCCTGGCCCGGGGCTGGGAGCTCATGGCCATTTGTTTGGCCTTTTTCCCACCCACCCCCAAATTTCATTCCTACCTAGAAGGTTACATTTACAGGCACATGGATCCGGTGAATGACACCAAAGGTAAGAGAGAAACTGGTGGCTTTGACCCGTGCTGATCTTCCAACCCCATATTATTTTGTTCCTTTTCCCTGCACATTCATGAATCTCCCCGTTGGGTTGAGAAACTCATCCAACCACCTTCTCAGAGGTGCCACCAGCCCAGCAGTGCCTCTATCGCCAGCTTTTCCTCCCCGGCGCCTGGAGATCCAGCGTGAGACCCAATGCGACGTGAGCTTTGACACCTTTGCTCCAGGCTCAGCATCACCTCCGCTGGGGTTGGCCGTGAGCGAGAGGTCCTTGGGCTTCTCCTGGCCTGCCAGTCCTCTGTGGGTTTGGTTTTATGTTCCCGCTCTGGGAGTCAGAGCTGGCGAGTAGAGGAGCTTCTGGTCCAGCAGCTCCAGGCTTGTCCCTTTAGAGGTCCCTTCCAACCCAAACCACTCCATGTCTGGGTGATTTCACCATCTCTAGATGTTTCTTCTGGCTTCTCAAGAAGCTTTGGATCAAAAAAAAACCCTATGCTGTAAGTGGACCCAGCTCGATCCCCAGCTCCCAAGGTGGTTTGTGGTCATGGTAGATAGAAGATACATCAGTTTTGACAATTTGACCCCAAACGGGTGGGATCTGTAAGGAGATCCTCTCCAGTCCTGGGCTCAGCCATCCCTGCTCCTTCACGGCTGGTGCCACCTCCTGGGTGATGAGATCTGGTCTGGCAGGAGCACAAGGATGGTTGGACCCTGCCCTGAGTCTGGCAGGAGGGGATGGTTCCTACCGGCCACCCACAGGCCAGCTGGAGGCTTGGACATCCCCACATCCCATGGGTTGGTGGCATCTCACAGTGGGTGGTGGATGAGGTGGAGGTCCAGGAGGTCCCATCAGTCTCAGGAGATGGAGCTCAAACCACTCCAGTTGTTTTCAGGTGCCCTTTGGCTCCCTGGGAACCAAGCAGAGAGGTCCCTGTGGAGCTGTGGTGGATCTGCCCAGCTTGAAGCCAAGAGATCTGGTGTCCATCTGAGGTGTCCACGGGGAAAGCTAAAGGGTGGTCAAGAAAGCCCCGGGTGCAAGAGCAGCCCTGAGGGCAGCAGAGGTGGCTCACGCTGGATTGGGTGAAAACTGGAGATGGAGACCGGTGACAGAGACCAGTGATAGAAACTGGTGATGGAGACCAGTGTTGGAAATGGTGATGGAGACCAGTGATGGAAACTGGTGATGGAGACCAGTGATGGAAACTGGTGATGGAGACCAGTGATGGAAGCCCGTGATGGAAACCGGTGATGGAAAGCCATGATGGAGACTGGTGATGGAGACCAATGATGGAAACCAGTGATGGAAGCCGGTGATGGAAATGGGCACCAAGGCTGGAGAAGGTCCCTCCCCAGCCCCACCAGCAGCGTCCCAGCTCGGCCCCGTGGCCACCACCCAGGGCTCCACCGTGACCTCATTGGCATCTGTGTGTGCGGGGTTTTGGTTCCGCTTTGTTCCATTGTCACGTTGTTTCTATGGAATTTGGGTCCCATTGTCAGTTTTCTGTTCGTTTCCATGGGATTCTTTTTGATTTTCATTGTCGTTGTATTGATTAGATTTGCTTCGTGTTTATAGTATTTCTTGTTCATTTCTGGTCTGATTTATTTCCATTTTAATTTTATTTATTGTCGTCTTAATTTATTTTAATTTATATTTTCATTTCTATTTTTTCATTTTACATTCATTCTTATTTATTTTCATTTCCATTTCATTTCTTTCTAATTCCCATTTCTTTATTTTTTATTTTTATTTCTATTTATTTCTTCTCCCGTTATTTTTTCATTTTCATTTTATTTCATTTTTATTTTATTTTATTCATTTTCCTCTTCATTTTAATTTCATTTCTTTTTAATTCCCATTTCTTTTTTATTTTCATTTCTGTTGATTTTTCCTTTTCTAATTTTAATTTCTACTTTTTCATGTTCATTTTTTCTTTTTTATTTTCATTTTCATTCTTTCCCTTTTGTTTTGATTTTTCCATTTCCTTTATTTTAATTTTAATTTTCTTTTTAATTTTTATTTTCATTTTATTTTCGTTTTCTTCCTTTTTTATTTTCAATTTTTTCAGTTTTACTTTTCATTCTCGTTTCTTTTTTACTGTCATTTTCATTTCTTAACATTTTTTGTTCATTTTTAAATTTTTATTTTAATTTCTTACATTTTTGTTCACTTTCATTTTTTGTTCATTTTTTAATTTTCATTTTCTCATTTGATTTCAATGTCCATGTTGATTTTTTTTTTTTTTTCCATTTCCCATTTCCACGCTTGTCTTCCTCGTCCCTCCCCACGGCCATTTCTCCTCCCCCGCCGTTCCCGCTCCCGCTCTCCGGGACCTTTCCGCTGCCATCCCCGGTGGTTCCTCTCCCGTGGCCTCATCGTCTGTTTGTTCCCAGTGACCCAGCACATTAAAGAGCTCCTGGACAGGACCAATAAGAAGAAGCCCAAATTGAGAAAGAAACCCAAGCCCCCATGCGAGGAGCACCATGGTAGGGGCCGCCTCCGCCCCAAAATTCCCCCCGAATCCCAAAATTCCCCCCAAAATTCCCCAGAAATCCCCCGAACTCCAAAAAATCCTAAAAATACACCAAAATCCTGCAAAAATCCTGAAAAATTGCCAAAGTTCTGCAAAATTTCCAAGATTTCCACCAAATTCCCTCAAATTTCTACAAAATGTCCACCAAATGCCCACAAACTTCTGCAACATGTCCAAGATTTCCACTGAATTCCCTCACTTTTCTGCACAATTGCCAATATTTCCACCAAATTCCCTCACATTTCTGCAACATGTCCAAGATTTCCACCAAATTCCCTCACAGTTCTGCAAAATTTCCAAGATTTCCACCGAATTTGCCACAATTTCCAAGATTTCCACCAAATTCCCTCACATTTCTGCAACATGTCCAAGATTTCCACCAAATTTGCCAAAATTTCCAAGATTTCCACCGAATTTGCCAAAATTCCCAAGATTTCCACCAAATTTGCCAACATTTCCAAGATTTCCACCAAACTCCCTCACATTCCTGCAACACTTCCACCCAAATGCCGCAACGCTTCCACCAATTCCACCCAATTCTGCGAAAAAGATCGAGAAAAATCCGCTGAATTCTGAACAATCCCCAGAATTCGCACCCGATTCCTGCCGAATTCCGCACGTTTGCCCCGAATCCTGGGAAATTCGCCCCAATCCCCGCGGCGCTGCTGGGGTGAGGCGGGAGGGCTGGGGGGGCACCGATGGATAATCACTGGTGGGGTTGTGGGGCCTGGGCCAGACCGGGGAGAGGAGTAATTAGTGAGTTAACGAGTTAGGGAGTTAATGAGTTAGTGAGTTAACGAGTTAGGGAGTTAATGAGTCGGCTGAGGGGGGGTTGGGCGGGAGCAGCCCCCGCCCCCAGCACAGAGACCCCCCCAGGCCCCTCAGGCCCAGCGGTGGTTGCGGCCTAGAGACAGGA
>JAVSBS010007534.1:0-21072 GCA_033124195.1 Coracias cyanogaster
GTAGCAACGTGGCGTGAAACGGGAGTTTGGGGTGAGCAAGGCGGTGTCTGCTCACGGCAAACCCGAGCAACGGGGGCAAATCCAGGTTGGCTTTGCCGCCACCACGGCACGTTAAGCCTCAGCAAGCCCCTTCCCCAAGTCCCGCTCACCCCCGGCTGTCCGGGGCCCAGCCGGGCACCGCCAGCTCCGTCACCCCAGAGGAACCCCCTCTGCTGGGGCACAGCACACCCCAGGCCCCTTCGAGCCCCACGGGTCCTCTTCAGTAAGGTGAAGGTCCCCATGAGCTCGCTCTAATTTTGGAGAGACCAGGACGTGCTCAGCTCCACTCTCCTCTGCATCGGCCTGGCTGAGCCTTCACCTGAGCACCCCACGTGTGAGTGTCACATCTCGGTGCTCCCCACGAGCCCTCGCCCCACCACCCAGCACCAGCCCGAGCCAGACGCCCTCCCCGGCTCTGTGTAGTCAGCCCAGGGCTGCCTCCTTCCTTGGCTGCAAGATGTTGGTGGAACAGCTGCTTTGATCTGCAAAACGCCGATTGCCAGAATATCTCACATTCCGGGAGGCTGGGGGTGACTACTAGGGATGTAGAGCTCTGGGGAGTGGAAATTCCTGCAGCCTAGCCGGTCCCGGGAATTCCTGGAGTTACATTTGCCGGGGCTGCAGCAACCCCCCGGATGCCTTCGGCTCTGACACACGCGTCCTTGGCCGGCCATCGGCTCTCTGAAGTTGCTCTTTGCACAACTGACAGAGCCGGAGCGATCAATGAAACGTCCCCAAACAGGGGGAGCGGTGGGGAAAGCACCGCACCACAACGGAGGCGTCTGCAACTGTAGCGGCCTTCCCGATTTCCTGTAAACGAGGCCACTTCCCTTGCTCTTCCTTATCCTTGAATCACCTCAGCCAGCCACTGAGAGTAAACATGGAGTTGCGTCCCTGCCCGTAACCACTCTTCTTACAGCAGCGTTCCTGTGCCAGGAGGTGTCCGCGCCACGTTGCGAGCCCGGTAGCTCTGTGAAGGCGTCTCGTGGCCACCGCGTGCGGCAGAGAGGCCGGAGGCTCAGCTCTGGGCTCTGACGAAGCTGCGTGACCTTGGTGTTGTGCCAAGCGCCCCCGGTGCCTCCTCTCTCCACAGTCCCCTTTGCCAAGGGTTGCGGTGAGCTCTCCTCGCAGCCCGGCGAGGCAGCGAACTTTGTGCCGGCCCTGGTTTGCAGAGAGGGAAAAGAGGACTGAGGGTATAGAGCGATTTTCCCAAGGTCACGCAGAGTCACCAGCAGCTCCGTGTCCCCAGCCCTCCGTGACAACGTGGCCACAAGGCCACCAAGATGTGCAAGCCAAGAGCCCTTGGAAAAACCCACGGAGGGGAAACCATCCCCAGCAGGGTCAGGTAGGGCTGGACGCTCGGTGGTCCCTCCCCTTTGGACCCAGAGTTCATGCGAGTGGGTTTAAAATAATGCTTGTTGTGAAAGGTTAAAGCTGCTGTCCTCAGAGAGGAACGATGCAGGTGCCCCTCAGAGCAGCGAGGGCCGGCGAGAGGCGGCACGGAGCGGGAGCCCTGCTCTGGAAGGGGCGTTTGGCCAGTTGGGATGGTTGGTTTTTTTTTTTTGGCAAGGTGATGCCAAGGTGACCAAAAAGGGAAAGCAGGACTGGGAGGAAATAAGAACTAACCTCCACGCTAACGCTCTGATAGCCCCCAGCATCCCACCAGTGCCGCATGGGCGAAGCCCTCCCACTCATTCCTACTGCTGCCTGCTCCGGAGGGTCCCTGAGAAAACACTCGCGATGGCTGGTGACTCCGAAAAACCATTTCCTTTGCGCCGGTGCTCGCTCTCGCAGCAGGCTGGGCACATCCTGCCTGGTCTGCGTGGTCCGAGCCCCCAGCAGCCTCCTCCTCATCAGGCAGAGCTGATGAAGAGGAAGGTGAGGGGTGCTGGGCTCGGCGGCACTGAGCCGCTGTTAAGGGCTGTGAGAGCAGCAGGGAGATGCTGCGTGATGATGATGAGAGACCCTAAAATAGGCCATGGCCTCTGCGACCTGCAAACAGCATCTCTGCAAGGTGCCTGCCCGTACAGCAACTCCAGCCGGGTTTATTTTTGTGAGAGGTAAAGGTAACATGCTGCCCAGGCAGAGCTAGAACTTCACCCTCCAGCACAGCTCTGGGCCCGCCCAGCTCTCAGCTCCACAGGACCCAGACTGGCCTCCAGTCCAAGGAGCCCCTTGACTGCTCCTCCATCTCAGCCACCCAAAATGGGGCCAAAAACCCACCTGGCTGGATTCTGGTCCCTGCCCAGCTTTAAAGCATGGTCTCACCCCAAGCCACCCTGCAAGCCTCTGCTGAGGTGGATCTAAATCCTCACCTCCCGCCCAGGCAGCCCCACCAGCTGCAGGGGGGCAGAGGAGCAGAGCAAAGGTGGTGAGCAGACTGAAGATGCTGTTCCATGACCCGTATCCCGCTGGGCACGCTCACCTCCTCCCCCGAGGCAGGGGAAGCGAGCTCAGCCACGGTCTGGCAGGATCAAACCCTGCGCTAGGCTCGGCACGCGCGAGAAAGCAGCGGTCGGTCTGACAGCTACTTGGAGATGGCAAACGGACTCGTTCCGGCCCCTTCCCGTCTCATGGAGGCCACGGAGATTCCTGGCCAGCTGACGGTTGGCGTAAGCACTTTATTGATTTCTGCGTTCAGCGTAGGAGAGATTTAATTGAAATCTGGAGGTTTCTAACCTCGGTGGCAGCCTCTCAGCGGGGATGTTGCTGTGCAAAGCAGGCGAGGTTGCGCCGTCCTCTTCCAAACGCTGTCTCCTGCTGGGAACATACATGTGGAAAGCGCAGAGAGAGACGCGCTTGTACACGTTCACCACGCACACCAAGGCAGGAGCCAAAAGCGGCCTTCCTGGAGCGGTCCCCATGCACCGGTGCTGAGGGCGGCCTCCTCCTTTTGGTGGTTTATTGTTAAATAAACCCCTCCTGGTTTATCTAGTACCCAGAGGCCAAATTAAGGCCTGATTCGAGGATAATTCAGTTAAAAGCAGGAATGTATCGAGCAGCGGAGCACGCAGATCTTTGTGTCTAGTCAAAATCAGAGCGTGGGATGCAGGAGCAGAGCTGGGTTGGGACCAACCAGCGAACTCCTGGGAAAGTTCTGGGTTCCGGCATCCGGGAAACTCCAGCCCTTGCTCACCCTCTGCCTCTGACAGAATTCTCTCTTATTTCCCTAATATGACATAGGCGTGGGCTGAGGAGAGCTAGAAAGGACGCAGTGCCCAGTCCTCCCTGGACATTCGGGCCCTGGATAAAACATGCCACTGCAATGACTCTGCTCTGGGTTGGCAGCGTTAAAACCCAAGTCACGGCCTCGGCGAGACCCGAGCGAATCCTCCCTGGCTTTGGGACCCGGAGAGTCCAAACTTTGTCAGCACGGGACATTCTCTAGGGTAGAAAGACCCCTTCCTTCTGCCCTATGGAATTCCCAAGGGCCAGGCTGGACACAGCGAGCACCTCCATGCTCCCTGAAAAGGCTCCATCCTCCTTGATGTCAGTTCCACCTGGACGTTTGAGCATCGGTTCCCTGGGGAATCAGCAATAGGGCTGGTGGGGGGAGAGTAGGAGGGGGCTGGCCTATTAATATCCCGTTTGTACAGGGGAGTGGGCGGTCAGCAGGAAATAATTGCCTCTTTCGCGGACTGAAGAACCACCAGTTGGTCTTTGTGCTCTTTGAAATTGTGAGAGCGTAGCAAACAGCCCCGCTTCGCAGGCGGCCGGGAGCGGGGCGGCAGCGGTGGGCCCTGCTCCCTCCCATTCCCCCGCGGGTCCGTTCATTAGAACACTGGGGGAAGGTGAGCGACGTGCCAGCCCTTCCTCCATACCCCAGAACGCTGACGAGCAATTACAGCCGCTGAAGGGAGCCGTGCTGGGAGAGCGAAGAAAGGCTCTGAAAGGCAGCGCAAGCGGGTCTTTATGTACCCTCGCCAGGGGAGCCGGCAGCAGCGCTTCGCGCAGAACATCACACGGGACCTTTTGGGATGCTCCTTCCCCTTGCAGGTTGTGTCCTTCCATCTCCTGCCTCTGCAGGGAAGGTTGCGGTGCAGGAATAAAGAGCTGCTGGAATTTAAGGCTGACATTCGTTGCTTCCCGCAGGAAAGGGCACGCGGCTTGCAGGTGGATAGCACTGAAGCAGCTGCTTCAGAGCCCGGGCGGGCACTCTGCTCTCTGGACCATGTCCTGGGGGCTCGGAAGCAGCTGAGTCTTTCACAGCAGGGAAAGAGCCGCTTGTGGGAGAGGAGGTAACTGAAATGGAAAATGCCGTGATGGCAGTGTGGCCTTCGCCATGTAGGAAGCACCTGCATTTCACTCCAGACACTTCCAAGTGGTTGGAGTTTCCAGGATGGTTGAATTCAGGAGCAGATCTGGGGCTAGGCTGGGCCCCTTGGCTGGCGAGATAAATCCAGGAATATGCTCTAATTCCAAACCTATAGCCTGGCTTGGCTAGCATGTGTGTGATGTTTCCATAGATTCTTCCTATTAGTCTAAGCAATGCTTCCCCCAGCAGCTTGCACGGCTAAAGGCCAACTCTCAGCCCTGGCCCCACCACAAGAGCTCATGGTAGAATGTAAAATTGAGAGTAGCTTCAGAAGAGACACAGCAGCAAGGAGAGGGACTGCAGCAGAGGAGCCAGGAGCTCTGAGAAGCTCCCAGTGATGTTTTTGTGGCCTGGGTGCCTCCCTGATCCTAGAGGTGCCAGGCAAGACGCCCTGGACACCCCATCTGCTCACCCCACCACCCCTGATCAGCAGCCCCATCTTCGCAGGTGACAGCAGCAGTGGGATGGAGACAAGCTTCGCCCTTCTCTTTCTCCCTCCCCATCCCATCCACGCCGCAGCTCCGATGGGGAAGTCACCATAAGGGGCAGGCGGGTGGTTCCCAATTCCTTGTGCCAGCAGCCGCTGTGTCGACAATGAAAAGCCCGGGAGGAATCAGCCCAGAGCTGTAAAGTGTGGGCTGGGCTTTTTTTCTCTCTCTCAAATAAAAGTCCATTAATAATCAGCAAAGCGTTTAATGAGAAGCTAGAAGGAGTTCTCAGCATTAAGAGGGGATTACGGGTAATCTGCATCGCTCATGTCTCCTTGCTGTGCAGAGGCAGTTCTCACCTGCTCGTGCCAGAAGGGCCCAAGGCGGGTAGGAGGGAGGTGGGACACACAGCTCCGGGGTCGCAGGACTGCGGCTCATCCGAGGAAGGGTCCCTGTGGCAAGGAAATGAGACACAGGTTAAGCGTGATCAGTTTTGAAGCAGCCATTCACATTTACAAATCATCATTTCATCTTAATTAATCAGGGCTTCCCCTTAAAGAGCGGGCTGCAATTTCTGCAGACGCGGGAACCAGAGCATCTCTTCACCCGAGCACACAGCTCTCCCTCAAATTTGGCTGAACAGATCCTCTGCCAGGTTCCATGTGTGATCTGCTCCGGCAGCCGCCGCACCCTCTGCGCTGGGATGGCGCTAAACCCAAAACCTTGTCCCACACGGGTCCCTTACAGAGCAGGCAGGGGATGTGCTGCCCCTGGAGCAAACACCCACGAGAAAGGTTTGATGGACAGTGAGGAAATACCAGCCCCTGGGGCCACCCCACCCTCTGTGCCTGCTCCCAGAACACCCGCAGCTTCCCTGGCCACCGCAGGCACAGAAGTGAAGTTTCCAGGAGTTGCGTATGACTCTAGAAAGAACCAAACATTTGGATTTAGCACCTCAGGGCTCTGCTGGAGATGCTGCTGAGCCCCTGCAGCCAGCCAGGAAGCAGAAATCGCATCTCCTCCACCTGCCCTCAGCCAGGCTGGCACTACAAAGAGCCGCAACTGGCCCAAGGAGCCAAAAATGGGGCGGAATATCTTGGAACAGTGATTAGATTTTAGAAAGTCGTGATCTCATCATGCACCTCCTGGGAGCGGGGAGAACAGCATCCTCGTGGATTCAAATTTTGGTTCCAAATTATTCCCTCAGCTTTGGGAGCAGGGAACTAATTTTCCTGGCTTTGTATTCCTGTCAAAGCTCGTGCTTAATTCTCTTCTCGTATCGCTTTTATACTGGTTTGACACCCCTGATTCATGTGTAGCTGCTCCTAGTCTGTGGCAGTGAAGGGCAAGGCACGCTCAGATCTGCTGTCCTAGATTTCACTGTGTATCTGCTGACTTCAACTACCCCCTTTCTCTCTCAGGTATTACTATGAGGGGTTTTTCTTGAGTCCTCTCAACCATCCACAGCAGCCGATTTCTCCCCTGCCTGCACTCAGAGTCCTCCTCTGCAGGGTCCGAGCCCCGGGATGCAGCTTTGCTGAGCCCTTCCCTTCTGCCCCGCAGCCCTCTGCCCTCTCCCAGTTATTTATTGTTCCCAGAAGTCATTTCTCCTAGTTTCCAGAGAAGCTGTTTGCTCTTCTCCAGCTCTGCCAGGTCTTCTCAACTTCCCCACAGTTTAGGTCATTGGGAAACTTAGATGCTTTTTGTGCTATGCCTCCCTCAAGGTCACAGCTTTCAAAGGGGACTCGGGCACCAAGAGTGGTGTCCTGCACGTCCCCTCTTCCCAGCCTGGAGCTTCTTCCCGATGCTCTGCTCCTGTGGGGTTAATTCACCTCCTTTCAAAGGCCTCCTCAGTCTAAGCTGGGTAAATCAGTGGTAGGTCCTAAAAAAAAATTAGCTCCTAAAAATACCCAGGAAAGACAGCCATGCCGGGATTTAACTGTACAGCTGCACTCGGAGAAGGGTGAAGTGCCTGGCTGCAGCTGGAGACTGTTTTGTCTCCCATCTCTCAGCTCCGTCATGTCCTCCGTATGTTCTAGCAAATTCATCAGGCGTGACTCACAGACCTTGCCCGAACACATTCCCATCTGCTGACTGCCCCTTCCTAAAATTAGACCCTACCCTTGTTGGCACACGGGTTCAGTCACGGGGGAAGGTGAGGAGCTGCAGACCCACGTCCCTTCCTCATGTCACAGCAGGGAGCCGAGTCCGGAAGGTGCCAGTGTTCCGGCTGAGGAGGACGATCCATCTCCCCTGCTCAGCTTGTCCTTGGCCCTGCTGCTGCAGCAGAGCCCGAGGAGGAGAAACGTTTCTGTTCTCCAAGAGCTGGCTGGAGACCACTGCCTCCTTTTGTGAAGGCCAGCCCCTCTGAGATGAGAATGCTCTGGGTCAACACCAGCTTGACCAGCTACTCCAGAGATCTTCTACGCCCCCCATGAAATCCTGGAGATCTGCTCCTCCTTCTGAAGTCCCCAATTCATGTGAACTTAGCTAGGCACCATTCAGAGACATTTTTGCTCACTGAAGGACTCGCTAGAATCAGTCTGGGTCCCAGCAGCTTGTCCACACATCCTGTTCCTCAGGGTCTCATTGGTGGGTCTCCCACCCTCTGGGAAGGGGAGCTCTGAAGGCTCTAGTGTTGTTTGGGGAGGAGAGAAAGGAATAAAGTCATTGCTCTGCTAAGGGTAGAGCAGCGCTGACCTTCAGCTGGGGAATTTTGTGCTCCCGTTATTTCCTCTGTTCCCGGGGGAACATTCACCGGGAGTGAAGTCAGTTGTTAGGAGACACTGACACTACAGCTAGAATATTTTCAGCCACATTCAGGCGTCTAGGACCGACTATAAATCCAACAAGTGTTACTGGAGACGTGCACACATGCATCCTTCTTTTACCATCGACCTCAGCCCCAGCCCCACAAGGGCAGCATTGTGCAACGGCTACAAAGCAATAAAAGTAGTATTCTGCCAGAGAAAATGACTTCTCCTCACCCTCACTACCTCCTGGGGGTAGCCGGAGCCTTAGTTGTCTCGTTAGCATTTACTGCCCTTGCATTCAGGGCATAAACTGGAGAATGTGAATTAAACTTGACCAGAGGAGAGGGCAGAGGAGTCCAACCTACTGCACGGAGCCCTGGGAGGACTGTGCCAAGCCCCCGAGGTAAAACCTTCCCCCTGAGATGCCAAGAAGGGCTTTGCGCTGTGCAGCTCCCTTGGGAAGAGGCTCCCGGTGTGGTTGTGCAGGAGCCCAGCTGGTCCGTCAGAGCCCAGCTCTCCTTGGCAAGGCTGCGCAGATCCTCCCTAAAGCTGGAAGCTCAGCCAGGCTCTGGAGCTGGGAATAAACACGGAGCCGCAGGCTACTGCTTTCATGGCCTGCCCTTTCCACATGACAATGGTCCCTTGGCACTGCTGCAGCCTGCTCTGTCCAGGTCGCTGTAAGCCGATGGCTGCTGGACGCCCTCTGACCATCTGAGGCAGCCCATCAGCTGCAAAACGTGTATGAATGATTTTATGTCAAACAGGGAAAAGCAAAAGAAACACTCCCTGTTTACTATTCTTGAATTTGAAACCTCCAGAGTGCTCAGCAGAGCATTCCCTTTTCATACTGCCAGGCAGATTTTGAATTTCCTCCCAGCTGTCGCTGTCAGGCCGTAATAGGAAACAACAGAGAAAACGTGGTGCGCGGCTGGGAAGGATGAGATGAATGAGATGAACGAGCTACTCGGTGGTCTGCTGTGTTGTCAAAAGAAACTCTTCCCAAGGGTCAGTTATTTCACACGTGTCTAATACAACTGATATTCTCAGCAGAGATCTCCTAGAACCTCACTGGTAATTAAGATGTGGAATACCCGCAACTTCCAGGTCCCGCACCCAGAACCATAAAGAGGAAGGACCCTGAGCAAAGGCTTCTCCCAGTCCCTCCCTTGCCCTTGCTCTGCCTCCTGCCTGCGGCTGTGCCTGGCCCCTGTAAAGGCTCTGCTCTCCCTCCTTGCAGACAGCCCGTCGGCTCCGGTAAATGTCACAGTCAAACACCTGAAAGCCAACTCAGCCGTTGTGACTTGGGATGTTCTGGAAGATGAAGTTGTCATTGGATTTGCAATTTCCCAACAGGTACGGTGCCTACAGTTACCCAGTTTCGGTCACGTTCATCTCAACCCCAGGTCCCCTCAGTTTCCAAATTCTCTTGCTGCAGTTTAAGCCCATTCCTTCTCGTCCTGTCCCTCGTGGTCTGGGAGGGGACTTGGCTTCCCGTCCTCTTTGCAGCAGCGCTTCATGTATTGGTCGCTGCAGAGAGGAAAGGGTCCGACGGTCTCCACGTCCGTGGTGGGCAGGGCAGGAAGCAGTGGTCTTAGATGACAGCAGTGCACACAGGAGGCCTCTCCACCACTCTGTGCTCTCCTCTCTCGGCTTCCAGAAGAAGGACGTGCGGATGCTGCGCTTCATCCAGGAGGTGAACACCACCACCCGCTCCTGTGCCCTCTGGGACCTAGAGGAGGACACTGAGTACATTGTGCATGTCCAGTCCATCAGCATCCAAGGCCAGAGCCCTGCCAGTGAGCCAGTCCTCTTCAAGACCCCCAGGGAAGCTGAGAAACTAGCCTCTAAAAATAAAGGCAAGTGTGGGTGAGTTCCTGTGTGGCCCCTGGGACGCCCAGGCAGCGTAGGGCCCTGAAGTGAGGAAAGCAGCATCCTGTGCAATGAGAGTAGCTGGGTCGGACGCACGTAGGGCTGAGGGTCCTCTCACAGCCCCACGTGTACAAGCGGAATTCCCTGAGTGTACCCAGCAGACAAGGCTGACGGGTGCACAAAGCCACAGGGAGACGCTGCCGAAGGCTGGCTGCTCTTTTCTGCCATTTCAGATGAGGTTTGACAGGCAAAGTGAGGAGACAGAAGAGATTTCCAGACTGGGAGCTGTGTGTCCAGCATCCTTGCAAGTGGAGAATGCCAGGGGAAATTCCTGAGTGCTCTGTGAACTCACATGGAACTAGACCCCTGGATGGCACTGGGCACACCACCACTGTGCTCACAGGGCGCTTGGGGAGATTCACTGAGGCTCCCATGCTCGGATTCCAAGACAGCAGAAGAAAAATTACTCTGAGACTCCCACTTACATTCCAAATACTCCTGCCAAATCACAGAATGACAGAAAGCTGAGGCTGGAAGGGACCTCTTGAGATCACCTAGTCCAAACCCTGCTCAAGCAAGGTCAGCTAGAGCAGGTTGTCCAGGATTGTGTCTGGTTGGGTTTCAAATATCTCCATTGAGGAAATCGGGCACTTCCTCACTGGCAACTCCTTCACTTGTTCCTCTTAAGCCAAACCACATTGTTGAAGGTTTTCTGTCAGCAAGAATCTCTGCTAGAAAGAGGGCCAGGGAGTACCAGGGTATCAAGGGTCACTGCCTGCCTGAGGACCCAGCCTGTTGCAGGGCTTTTGGCCGTGGTTCCCAGGATGTTGTGAGTTCTTGACTCTTCCTGCTAAACTGATTTGGTGCCTGTAAATACTGAATGACTGTTCATCTGAAAGCACTAAGAGGAGCGCTGCTTCCCTCCCTGGGGGCCTGGACTGTAATCTTCTTAGTGCTTTGAAGCCAAGGAGGCGCATTACGCCCTGCAAAAAGCCTCAGCGCCTTTCCAAACCCCACGGCTCCACTGAAAAATATCATGCCAGGCTCCACTGAAAAATATCGTGCCAGGCTCCACACCCCTGAGCTGGGAGAGGAGCCGCTGAAGCATGCAAGGCTTTGTGACAGGCGCAGATGGCACGAACAGAGCCCAGAAACAGAGCAGAGCGAGCTGCCATGGGGCCAGACAACGTGTGGACTTACCCCACGGCAGCTCCTCTGTGGTAACTGCCTGTTGATCCTGTCTCGCTGCTCCTCCCTTGCCCCATGTCCTGCGGGTTCTCTGGGGCAGGGGCTGCAGAGCAGCTGATGCTCTGCAAGTTGAGAGCATCACTGACATGACCGATGAGCGAGGGCTCTCTCCGTGCTAGCTTTGACCCCGACACGCTGCTGATTTGAGTCAAGGGCACTGTTACACCAGGGTCCGGCGCAGCCTGAGCCGAGCAGTTTGGTTTCACGGTCTCTTTTTCCCCTTGTGCAGATGAGGTGACAATGAAGGAGATGGCGAAGAAAAACCAACAGCTGCGAGCGGGGGAGATTCTCATCATTGTTGTGGTGTTGTTTATGTGGGCAGGTCAGTTCCATCTCTCTGTCAAAAGCACATCACATCCCCGGGGCCCGCTGGCTTGCTGGGTTTGTCTAGGTAATCATCTCAGACCTGCAGAGAAGCCCTTCCTCCCGCAAAGAGCACTGCTGAGAGGGCACCTCCGTTCCCTCGGCGGCATCGCGGCGTGGGCAGCGCCAAAAGCAGGTGAACCAGCGGTCTGATCTAGTCCAGCAGAAGCAGATAATAGGCTTGATGAACCAATCGCCTAATTCCCCATGGCTAATCCTGTAATCTCACTTTTCCCTGAATGCGCTGATGATAATGTCCTCAGCCACCAATACGGCGCCTCGAGCCCTTCCAGTGATACAGGTCGCTGTAATTAGCTGGCTATTGTATGACTCCAACTCTCATGCAGAACAGAAACGTAAGAGTTTTGCTCTCAACGCCCACTATTATATACACTAAAACCTACTTCAAAATCAATTAAAATAATGGAAGCATTGAAATGGCCCCAAACATCAAAACACCAATAAACCCACATCCTCTTGACACCCACTACTAAAATACAAAGAATAGTATTTAATAGGTAGAGGAGGAACATTAGCAGAAACACGTCAACCGAAAGGAAGGGAACGTCTACATGAGCTTGGGCGGGTGGGAGGAGGAAGGACGAGCGCTGGCTGAAAGCTCTATCCCAAAGGATGCTTTAGAGCCAAACTTTTGGCAACGTTTTGAAATTTCACCTTGGAATTAAATCCTTTTAACCCAAGCAGAGGCTCTGCTAGAAGATGCCACTGCCATATATGATTTTATAAGCAAGACCTTAGGGCCAGCTGCGGCAGAGAGCACCCAGTGCTGTGAAAGGTGCAGGAAAATCATCCCACAGCCGCTTTGCTGGGCAGAGCTGGGCACAGACATTAACACAGCCACTAACAGAGCATCAAATAAACGTGCTCCTTCAATATGAAGATTCCTCGCTACGACTTTCTGCAGTATATGCAAATATATAAATTTTCAAGAATTTTCCAGCATGAGTTTGGGACCGTTTCAATAGAGCTCACAGCAAATCGTACCTATTGTGCAGATCTCACTCGTGTGTTTTAAGGTAGAGTATAGGGAGAGGAAAATGCCTCTGACTCCTGCTCCATCAGCTGCGCATGTCTGAAAGGGCTGTAGCCAGCCCTTCAGCTTGTTCAGTCTGGAAATTACACGCATGACTTAATGGGAAATAAAGTTTGCACATGTTTGTTTTCTATTTAGAGCCCCGGCCTCCCCTGGCTGCCAGTCAGCTGCTGCTCCCGCCACAACGTAAAACATTAATGAAACGAGATTTGCTCCCTGCGAGTCACCGAGCACATTGCCCAGGGGGGACGGTTCAGGTGACCCAAGGAAATTGGCAGGAAGGGAAATCAGCTCTGTGCTAAATCCATGAGCCATAAAAGACAACCTTTTCTGCCCGGTGTTCAGGCCTCTTGTCCCGCTCAAACCACTTTTCCACACGCAGAGTGTGTAAAGTCACACACAGAACGGTCCTCGCTCAGAAGAGAAACCCACCACAAGAGCGGTGAGTGGCTGAGGACTTGGACAACTCATAGTTTCAGTGGTGAGCGTAACGTTCTGTCCTCTAAAGGGGGTGGTCTGTCACCTCTGCTGCTGTAAACCGTGACAATCCTGAACTGACGGCTTGCATCAGTTTACTCCAACAGAAGATTTGGCCCATTTATACCTGATTCTGCTGAGAAGAGACAGCTCCAGGGAGAGATGCAAAGAGGAAAGCAGGCAATGATCTGAGATCTGTCATAAAAGAGAGGATGGAGGGATTAACCATGTCCTGTACCATTCTGCAAGGGTTCCACAGAATCAATTCCACATGTAATATTTTCCTCAGCTCACCATGTGTTATTTGCACTTCCAGAGACTGGGCAGCAATTATTGCTAAAGATCATAAGCAAACTAAAACCTAAACTCAATTAAAAGGTTTCCAAAGCCTCTAGTCCACGATCTTTTCAGCGCGGACGTCAGGTTTTAGTTGTGCGTAGTTAAATGCCCTGCCAGTAAAAACAATCACAAATAATTACACAAAGTGACAGAACAACAGATTCATCTCTCACCATAGTATAACCTAAAACTGTAGAATCTAAACGTGTCAGAACAAAGACTTTGCTAAAACCACCACTTCCCTTCTAGACAGATGACTTACATTTAAAAAGGAAAAGTGGGTGGGGGGAAAATCTCTACATCTAGTGGGTTACAGAGTCTCAATAAGTAAAACCCTCTTTCCTGGCCATAACCTGAGCACATGATGAAGTTTTAGCAAATGCAAACTGGAGCCAGCCTGTGCCCAGGGCTCTGACCCGAGACAGCCCCAAGCTCTCGTGCTGTCTTTCTGATACTGTTCACAGCACTTTGCTTCTCCGTGCCTCAGTTTTACCATCGGAAATCACAGAAGGTGTGACTGTGGCAGATGTCAACCTAGTCTCGTAGGATCAGCCATTTGTTCACATACGCAAGAAACAATTTGGAGCGCTGTGTTTATCAGTAACACCCGGGGACAGCTGCCGTAACAACACCTCACTTTGTAAAGTGGTCTGTGATGATCTGGTGAAAGCTTTACATATGCTTTGCTATTAGAGGAGCTGGGATATTTTTCAGGAAGGGAAAAGCAGCATTTGCCCGGGTCTGCTTAACCTCTGTGCTTGGAATCTGCAGGCAGAGAAGTTATTTGGTCAAAATGTCACATAAGACCTTCCCAAAAAGACATCTGCAGCCTTCTTCGAGTCATGGCTGCCCCTGCTTTTCTCTTCGTGTGCCTGTGTGTGGGAGGAAATTTCCACTGGCAGCTTTTGCTGCCGTCACTGTTGCATATTTGCAGATGTTGTCCTGCTGCTCAAAAGGCCCTGGCTCGTATCACATGCAGGCAGGTTCAGTCCCTGCCCCTCACCTGCAGCTCCAGCTCCTTCTCTTCACCCCGGAGGAGAAAGATTAAAAGACACATTTTCATTAACCAGAAATTCCAGGCGCCCCTGTGTTTGCAAAGCAAAAATCCTATTTAACTGCACGGTTAGTGTTGATCACTACCCAAACGTAGGGCTTAAAACACTTGTCCCATTTACCGACAGGGAAGTTGGAATAGAATTAATCTTCTGTTCTTCTGTCTAGCTAGTTTAGCATGGAATTAGGAGTTGAGAAGGAAACTGCCAGAGGGCTGACGAGCTGTGTTAGAATATTATCCCTAGGAGCAATTGTGAATGCTGCTGAGATCTCTCCCAGAAGGCAGAAAGCCGGCTGGCAAGGAAGGGATCTCTGATCTCCGCAGGCTCCAAGGCCTGAGCTCATTTGTGTGATCGCTAATGCTTTTTCCTGTCAGGGGTGATCGCCCTGTTTTGCAGACAGTACGATATCATCAAAGATAACGAGCCAAATAACAGCAAGGAGAAAGCAAAGAGCGCTTCGGAGAACAGCACTCCCGAGCACCAGAGCGGAGGGCTCCTCCGCAGCAAGGTGAGCTGCTGCTGGCGGGGTGGGGGACGGGGCAGAGGATTCCCCTCCGGCTAAAGTACCCAAACCCAGCCTTCGTGAAACATCTCCGCTCCAGCCGGGATGCAGAAAGCAAACTCCCCTTCACATCCACGCACACCACTCCTACAGCTTCCTCAGCGGTCTGAGCCTCCCAGAGGCTTTAGGACACCAGTGCTTCACTCCCACCTCTTCATCAGCCTGCACGTCCATCAGTACAACGGGTTTCAATCCAGATTTCTGCAATAGCTAAACATCTCTGGAAGAAAAATGCACTGAGCAACACCGCAGTCCCTGAGCTGCTTGGGTCCTTACCCCGCAGCAGCCCTCCGGTGGCATGTGGTAAAGGGGATATTACTCCTGCAGTTAACAGAAGAGTTGAGCAGCAGGAGCACAGCTGGTGACACACAGGATGTTTAAGGTAACCCATATCCATCATGTAAAGCAGACTCGAGCCTACAATTTGTACCAACTTCTTTCAATTAATTTCATTTCCTTGTGTTTCTATTGACGACTTGCACCCTGACACCCCCCCGCCACTTTATATTTATTGCAATCCTCCAATTCATGCCCATTTAGCAGCAGCCAGGGATGAACATGCCCCCCACAAAGCCTCAACTCGGGCCCTTTCTCGTTAGCCTGAGGAGATGGGAATGAGAACTTCTAGAAGAAAACCTGACCAGCACACTGCACTCATCTCTGATGTGAGGTTTTCTTCTCCTCTTCAGTGACTCCTACACATCCTTTCTTCCTTTCTCTCCCCTTTTTTTCTAGTTTCCAAAAAACAAGCCCTCAGTGAACATCATTGAAGCGTGACAGCCTGCCAGCTGATAGATGGACTCATCCCTCACTCTCACTTTCTGCCTCTGAGCCTTGATGACTAGGGAGGTGAAATATTGTTGGAGCAATTCAGAAAGAGACCTGGTGGTTGTCACTTGCTGGCATGCGCCTCCTTGCCTGTGTTCCGCAAAACATCTGGCCAGAAAGAAAAATCCTGCAAAAAAAAAAAAAACAACCCTGAAACCCAAACAAAACGATGAAGATGGAAAAGCATCAGTGAGACGGCTGCTGCCGGTGATCCCGGACTCATGAATCACCTGGGCTGGAGCAACTTCTCACGCACTCCTCTCCACCCTCACACTCCGTCTTCTGGAACAATTTTCCTGTCTTTGGAAAACGTACAAGGTTTTGTTGTATCTTTATTTTGTCTCACTGTCACTACATCTTGACAGTATTAATGTGAGCTCAGGCATCAGTCACTGTCACTCCTCTCCAAGCAGGAAAAGAGGAAAGCTCATCACAGACATGACCAGCAACCAGATTTTGGCTGCTGTGTGCTCCCAGCTTGCTTTGTTCCATTGATGTGTGTCGTGTAACACGTCTTGCAGGTGGGTTTTTAAAACAAAACAAAGGGGAAAAAAAAAGGCATACCCCAGTTTCCATTCCTGCTGCGAGAACCTCCCTGGTTGTTCTCTGGTTAGGCTGCAGCACGTCTCCACCGTTGCTGTCTCTCCTATCTCACACTGGTGCTCTTCATCTCAGATAATCGGGGCACGCCGAGCACTGAGGCACAGACCGATATGAGGGGTCACCAGAAGCCATTATTTAGCTGCCAGGATAATTTAAACCATTTTCTTCATGGTATTTTCAGCTGGACCCGAGTCCACCGCCAGTAGGATAAAAGGTCCATAAAAACATAGCCAGTCAGCAAAAAAAAAAAGAAAAAGAAAAAATAAACTGATGATATTGGTCGCTATGCAAGGTCTCCAATGGCAATAGCTAGTTATTGCAAAAGGCTCTTGCCTAAGAGACCTTTTCCTGAGGGCTTAAGTTCTTAAATCGCTGCTTTCAGTAGGGTTCCTGTGGGAAGGTCTGGTTCTCCGTACACGTCTCGTCTGCACTACTTTGGTGACGCTGTCAGGGCAGGTATCTGCTGGAGGCAGTCCTCCATCAAAAGGAGGAGGATGAACGGGGAAGGGGCTGGGGATCTCCTCTCTCTTATGAAGTGCTTGATGTGTAAGCTGACAGGATCCCTGGGATCGCTGGTGCTCTGGAAGCTGGTAGATGCAAGTCCAGCATGTGGAAAAGATTTAGTCTTTGTAGCGTGCCATGGGGTATCGGCATCTATTTAATTACTCCACAAGACCACTCCATATGCACTAGGGGATAAGGCAAGATCCTACTTGTTCCATCAGATACCAAGACAGGTTGGCCTGAGTAGGGTTGAATCTCATTACAACAAACCTGCGCTCAGATGAGACTGGTTTAAAAGTCCCTGCAAAGAAAACAGGCTGGCAGTAACAGTTCAGCCATCTCTCCTCTTCCGCTGTCACCAGCCTTTCCAGGAGAGCTGATCTGGGAGAAAGGCACTGGGAAGGCTGTTGCAGATGTGTTGGTGAAGAAGCAAGGGCTTCCCTTGTGCCGGTTTCAGAAGTCAGGCCAACCCCAAAGGTCTCTTCAGTGGATCCTTTGCCAGAACATACTCCTCCATCACCAAGAGGGAGAGGTCAACACCTCTGATACAGACAGAGCAATAAACATTTTATAATGTACAATAAAAGATTAAAGGCATCTCTTGTGTCCTTGTAACGTCTGAATTTAGTGATGTTTTATCTTCGCTTGCTTCGAGCAGAACTCACACAACAGAACAGGGGGACTTTGCATGTCCCAGGGACTACAGCACAAAATGTTTTCTCAATGTCTGGGTGTAGGAAACCAGAAAAGTTCCCCAGATAGACTCTGGCTGCAGGACAAAGGGAAAAAAAAAAACCTGCAACAGAAATAGCATTACAGCCATACCTAGCAAGATTCTTCAGCCATGTCTCCTAAGAAAGAAATGTTGTTTGGAGTCCGCACCCCTATAAAGGGAGATTTAGGACAGATGGTGCAGCATGTGCAAAGTGATAAGGGCGATGCTCTCTCATAAACCCAGAGCAGAGAGCCAAGCAAGCAGCCCTCAGAAGCCTGCTAGCGAGGAAATCCAGCCTGGTAATTGCGCAGGTTTGGGGGTTGTGTGTCTGTTTTTAAGGACAGTTGTCCCTGGGAATTCAGCCCATATCCCCTTTTTTTAACAGTAGCTGTTGTTGTCCCCTAGTGACAGGTTTAAAGTATTTCTTTCCTAACAGATGCGTTTACTCCTTGTTTGGCAGAAAAGGATTAAAATGTAAAGCACCAGCGTTTGCGTAAAGTATTTGCACCATAATGTGGCAGGAGGTAAAAGGGTTATCATTATGGTCTGTAACTGCAGGCTTTCCAAGCAAGGTAATAATGCCATTAGTGAGGAGAAACAAATGTAGGCTGGCAGCAATTCAACTCACCAGAGAAGGGCTCCAAGAGATCCAATTCAAGTGATTCTCTTAAAGGAAATGTTCTCAGCAACTCTGAATTGATGTAATAAGTCCATGCTTTAGTAAAAGGTGTTTTCCATTACAGGAGAAGAAAGTTACTTAAGGTCCTACTTTCCTGAGGGTTATAAACATCAAAGCTTTAAGTGCTGTTTCAGTATCAACTCCCACCGTAACCCCTGAGAGTCAGGCACCACTGAGGCTCTGGGCCCGTGTGAGCTCACGCCTAAGCCCGTCTTTAGAAGGGACACCTCGTTCTCATCAAACAGTTGCCAAAAGATACTCCTGGGGTGTTTTACAGGGACTAGATTGTCTCTTCCCTCACTAAAAGGAAGAGATCAAGAAAAATCCCCAAGAAAGTCATGTTGGGCCACAGCAGAACACACCCCAAAGGCCACCCACATTTCGCCGCGTGTTTTTGCCTGACTGCTGCCTCTGACGGGTTGCTGGAAGCAGGAGCTAGGAAAGGGAGGTTTCAATAAACACTGAAAAGCAGCAAGTGGGAGTGGGCTGACACAACATGGATCCCAGAGCGCTCTGCAAGAACCAACTCCCCGCTGATCTCACGAGCAAAGGAAAGCAGCCCTCCAGCCGGCTCTGCTGACACCGCGCAGCCCCTGCGGATTCATCCCGTTGATTTCCAAAACTCAACTGAGCAGAGACTACGGGCGCCATAAGGAGCTGAGAACAGACGCCTTTGCCAACATACGCAGCGCGTCTTTAAAGTTAAGCACCACTTGCCTTCATCCTTTCGAGCACTGTAATATTATGCCTACAAGTACAATTTAGCCAATATATTCCTCCCCCACGAGTTTAGCAAAGCGGAGCCGCAGGAGGTGGTGTGGAGCAAACAATCCTGCACAGCATGTCCCCGCAACTCACAACACAGCACCATGAGCTTCTCACCACCTCCCTCCCTACAACAAGCAGCAGCACAAGCTCTGCTCTCAGTCTCCTCGAAGGAAAACGAGAACATGAGGCATGTTAATTCCCTGACGGCTCAATAGCATCAGAGGAGGAAACACCTACACGACAGAAAGTGTTAGTATAATCTCAGCTGGTAATGACTTTCTGGAGGAGATGTAAATGGAGAGGAACAGGCTGCTAATGCCAGTATTTGCCAAAGACGTTAAAGGTTACATCACTCAGAAGCGGATGTCACAGCTGCACATCCATTTTGCTGATAAAAATATGGCAATTCATTGACCGAGGAGTCAGACTGCACTTCCCAAGGAGAGACTTGAAGATTATACCATATGTTATACCAAATGGAATTTCCCCAGATTTGCAGCAAAGCTTCCTCGCGACACATAATGAGCTCTTACTGGCTGGTCTGGAAGCAGGAGCCTGGCTGACCAAACTCAATGAGCTTTCCAGCGTTTGTTAAAAAGCTGTATAATCAACACGCTTGTTATGCTAAAATATCTTCTGCTTCCTCCACAAATTTGGTGTCTATTAAATCGTCTGATGACCTTATAGATTAAAATTATTATGTTCCTACTCAGTGCTTTAGCCCACACGTCTCGAGGAAAGAGAGCTGGAGGCTCTCTCAGCTCATGCATCAGCATCAATTTTGTTAACTAAGTTCCAAATGAAGAATCTTTATTATTAGCGACAGAGCCAGGAAAGACACAGCTTGAATTTTAGATCCCAGATGGAGTCAGCAAAGCCGGTAGCCAGAAAAGCCATCTTTCTGCTTACAATCTGAACACACTGGATATGGAGTCATCGAGTGGCAATAATGACATAGCCCCACGATGCCATTTGACACTTCACAGCACATCGCACGCTGTCCTTTTTAACTGACAAAAAACCCACACACTTAGCACCACCGACTGCTAAATATAACCTATTTGTACCACCCAGACCTGTTCTGCAGAGGATGCAACCAGCAGAGCACTGGCCATCCTCTCAAACCAAAGGAGAAGAATATCAGCTTCCACTTCACGTTTCAGGCCGTAATTTCTTCCTCCTGTTTAGAATTCCCTTACAGCAGGGAAGAGTCCCTCAGCTGTTGAGAGGGCGGCAGAAAAAGCCACAAGGTCGTTTAATTTCAGGCTCCCTGTTTTCTAGCTGCTGTTGTTAGACTGCGATACGTTGATGAATGTTATTCAGTTTTCAGCCGTAAAGACATTTCATCACAGAGCTCATGCAGGGCTTGCACAAAACAGTCTCTTCCATTCTTAGCCTGATGTTGCTGGATTCTACTACAGCAAAAATCATCAACAGAGCCCTTGGCTACACTCTGGCAGCAGACATGCAGTACATCCTTCCGCAAAGGCTTAATACACCATCCCTCCCTCCTCTTGCAGTATCCCTGTACGAATCACAGGTGCGATGTCAAAAGAAGGAAATTTTCAGCAATAAGGCTGCCCAGAAGCCTAAAAGCCTTTACAAAGCACAGAGCTGCTCTGTGGTTGTGTTCGCTCATGTGAGAGATGGGCAATCACAAAGACCACCAAGCACATGCTCGGGAGGAGGCACCCGCTGCTGCCCCGGGTCCTCCAGCCCAGGCAAGCTGGGCTGAGACACGGTGCACGTACAGACACCATCGTCTTGCTGGTGTCGTGAGGTGCTGCCTGTTTGGAGGAATTTCATTTCCTCCCCTTGGCTGAACTGGCATCAGAATTCCTGCTTTAAGAGATGGTTAATAAAAATAACATCCTGACTGCTGCGCATCACTTAAGAGCTATGACCAAATCAAGACAGCTAGCACAGAAACCTCCCAACGAGTAACAGGCAACACCTCAGCACGTGCAGCAAAGGCAGCAGATCGCCTGTGGTCTTCCCGTGCTGTGTTCCTGCTCCATCCTATCACTGCTGATCAGCAGCGACCATCGATCACCAGCTGAGACAGAGCTTTGCTCTCCCAGCAGTTTGTGACTGCAACAGCTGCCGGCGCGCCTGCAAAGAGCCGCTCCTGAGAAGTTTAACATCAGATAAACCCTCTGCCAAGGGGAGGTGGGACCAGCTCTGCAGCCAGGCTCCTGGTAGCCACTTGCCTTTTCAGAAAGCCTTGAAGAAGGATCCTGCCATCCTGGCTTGTATCAACACTAGTGTGGCCAGCAGGACTAGGGCAGGAATCATCCCTGTGGGATTCAGTTGGTTTAAAAGCCAACAGCCACCATGTGCCAATCAAAACCACAGAATGCTTTAGGTTGAAGGGACCTTCCGAGGTCATCTGGTCTAATCCCCTGCAGGGAGCAGGGACATCTGCAACTAGAGCAGGTTGCTCAGAGCCCCGGCCAACCTCACCTGCAATGGT
>JAVSBS010007541.1:0-18092 GCA_033124195.1 Coracias cyanogaster
GCAGGTGAGGTTGGCCGGGGCTCTGAGCAACCTGCTCTAGTTGCAGATGTCCCTGCTCAGTGCAGGGGGTTGGACTAAGTGATCTTGAAGGTCCCTTCCAACCCAAACCATTCTATTATTTGATTAGAATACTGTAATATTCATTTCTATGCATGTAATAAAACACAAACTTGCAATTAACTTCAACTTTTTAGCAGGTATTTTAGGACAATACATCAGAAGATCAGAAGGTCATTTAGCCAATCCCTTCACCACACACAATATTCCTGAGTCTAGATTCTTTGCCTGCAGAGGTGACCCAGTTGTCACCATACTGCAGATCGGAAGAGAGCCGATACTTCTCTTTTTGCTGATGTTTAATTTGGCAAACTCGACACATTCTTTATAGTGACTTTTCCCACTTCTGGCAAAAACTGTGCACCTCATTGGCCAGCTGAATAATGAGGAAAGATTATCTCCTTTGTAGAAAATGATGCCGCCAGTGTCACAATACGAAGACAGTGTAATTTATAACTACTTCTCTCCCTCCTCCTTTCATTTTGGCTTGGACACTAGGTCTTTTATATCAAATTTCAAGCCATTTTTCATTTTAGGAGCTAATCTATTTGGTTACTGAAGTGGAATGACAGAACACACCTGTGATCAAAGGGGAAGGTAGATGGAAAAACATCTCCAGAGTTCATGTACATACTACATCCATTACCCTGACCTTGTAATGTAGTGCTTCATATAGGTTTGGTCAATTATTAGACATTTTACAGTTATTTTCAGAACAAAGAAACTATTGAGCAAGTCTGGCATGCACTTTGTTCTTTATTAATTTAAACTGTCCCAAGTAATGACTTGAGAGAGGTCAAATATCTCTTAATAAATTTAAAAAAAAAAAAAAAAAAATCCCTCCTGTATAGAGGAGCATATTCACAGAGGCAAAAACCCAGAAATTATCATTCTTCAAGACAGAGCAAGACCATCCCCTGCTACCCAAACCAAGTTAGCAGGACCTTTTTTAGAGTGAGGAAATCCCAGATTCACCACCTGTCTTAAACTCATTGAGGGTTTTAAAGAACCAGATTAGGCTAATTCAGGGTTTTCCCCCAATGAGCATTTTTAAGTGTCTGGTTTGTTCCAGTGGGGAACAAATTGAACCGAACTTTGAGAGCTGTGGTTTTTCCACAAAGATTGAACTTTTCTCACTTTTCATTAACTTCACTTGCATCACGAGAGCATTGACACATGATGGGATTTTAAGGTGTACAAGACAAAGCTAAGGGCCACGATCCCAGCCCGGCGACTGTCTCAGCATTGCAAGACGGGACAAGACTGTTGGCATCACTCTTTAATCAACATTACCCTTAAGGCTCACAGATTTTGAATCCGATCTCAGGATTTCATTCTTTTTTTTAAACTCAGTCCTCCATCTTGCCCTGGGATCATGCTCAAACTGGGAAAGTGGGTGTTTCTGGGAGGGGAAAGATGTAGAAGAAGAAATCACCTCTGTGAGTAAACTGTGAAGAACTTGGTTATCAGTTCATCTCTGCTACATGTTGCTGCTTCTGCCCTCTAATACCCAGGTCATGTTTCCCTTAATATATTTCTGAATCAGAAGGAAATAATAAGGCAGCTCTCTCTGCTCATTTACTTCCTTCCTTCACCTTAAATAATTAATTATATATGATATAGGTTGAATGGAGCCTCAAGCAGCCTGGTCTAGTGGGAGGTGTCCCTGCCCATGGCAGGGGGGTTGGAACTAGATGATCTTTGAGGTCCCTTCCAACCCAGACCATTCTAGGATTCTATGCTGCTGGATCAACGAGCCTTGCTGTGGGACAACTGTACTGTCTGATGCAATGAGCCTCTACCTCTGAGCTCTTTGGGATGCAAATGCAGGCAGGAAGCTGTGCTGAAAGATGCCCCATCCTTGGAGAAATTCCAGGTCATGATGGATGAGGCTCTGAGCAACCTGATCTAAACATATCCCTGCTCAGTGCAGGGAAGTTGGACTAGATGCTCTTTAAAGGTCCCTTACAAGCCAAACCATTCTGTGACTCTATGATACGATGATTCTATGAAAGTGAAGGTTGTGAAGTTGGGTCTGTGGGAAGGAAGGTGTCCTTTGCTCCAGGCAGTTTCCTTCACATGCTCATCATGATGAGCAGTGGTCGGAAAATGTCTGTCACATTTGTGGCCAACTAGGATTGAGGCAATGCATGAAATTGGTCTCAATTTGCTGGAAATGCATTTGGTGATGTGGAAATGCTCTGCCTGGCTGTTTGGGGAGGGATTCAGTCACCCACATGTGATGATGCCCATGGCTGTCTGAGACATCTGCACAGAGCAAGCCGATGTGACACAGCATCAGCAGGAAGACCAGTGCCCTTCTGGAATGATGACTGGAGGATCTCTGCTACCACTGAATACCCACTAAAATGACAATCGTCATCCCTGTTTAGTCAAAATATGGCACAAGCTTTAGAAAAGTGGCACTGAAACCAAAGAAGCAACAAAGGAAAAATCCAGAAAATGTAGAATTTATAAAAGCAAGGAATTTTCTTCATGGATTGTTCTTAAATAGACACTTTTTAATTCCCACATAACACAAAGCAAGTTTCTGACAACCTTCCAGAAACAAGATCTCTGTCCTTCCCTGCCCCCTAGCACCGAGAAGTCCTATCCACCATCATGGTTGGTGTCTGGTAAAGCCAGGAAAATTGGGTGAATCTCCAGGTGGACACTTTGGTGAAGCCTGGGCCACCACAGCTGGCCATCTCAGCTAGGAAAAGGTTAAACTCTGATGGAATTCACATGAAAATTTTTGCATGACCAAAGAAGCTCTTTCAGATCCAGATTCCTTCTGTGTATTTTCAAATGATCCTTTAAGAGTTAAACAAAACAGTGAGTAGTGCCTTTTAAATAAAAGTGACCTTTATCGTGATTCCTTTTCCCAGGTAACTGCTAGTGTATTTTAATGTTATTTTATGGTCTTTAAGGTTCGGGAAGTGCGTATTTGAAGTGTGGGGTTTTAAAATATCTAGTGACCAGAAATCCAACACTGAGCAGAGGCTCGGTTAGCAGCGGGGCTAGGATTCCTTTGCATGCTCCCAAAGGCTTCTTCTTCTTGTAAGAGAGTAGATGGTAGCAGCGCTCAGATGTGGAGATGTTACATTGTCAGTAAGACAACCCATGAGAGGCAAACAAGAAGCAAATAATCTCCTTTTCTGAAGAACATTCAACAGGATTTCAGTGTCCCCAAATGCTGGGTGCTGCATTATCTCTAGAAACTCAAGAATAATCTGATGCTTTCTGAATGATTCCACCCCACCACACCAGATGGAACATGGGGCTGCTCTCCCCTCTATTGCTTAGGTGAGCTCACACAGAGCAATTTGATGGGCTTCTAAATGTGGCTGATCTGTACCAAAGTTCTCCTCTTATCCCTGAAGGTGCTCAGACCTTCTCAGTATCAGCTCTCTGTCAAGCAGCAACATCTAGATCTTCATCTTTCAAGCCATGTGTTGCCCTTCCTGCGTGATCCAGAGGAGTGGTTTCAATTGGTTTCAGTGCGCGGTATTTGCAGGACTGCACACTTGTGTGGAATCATGTAGAATTGTGGGCAGCAGGACTAGGGCACGGATTGTCCCCCTGGATTCGGCACCGGTGAAGCCACACTTCAAATCCTGGGGTCAGTTTTGGGCCCCTCACTCCAAGACGGACCTTGAGGGGCTGGAGTGTGTCCAGAGAAGGGCAACAAAGCTGGGGAAGGGTCTGGAGCACAAGTGTGGTGAGGAGCAGCTGAGGGACCTGGGGGTGTTCAGCCTGGAGAATGAAGGGGCATGTTGTAGAGCTGTTCATTGAGGGGAAATGGGGATTTCTAAGGATAAGAGTCACTTTCTAGGCTGGGGAGGTGTTTGCCTGTGTGGGTGCAGTGAACAGACCAGGCTGTCCAAAATAGACAAGGAAACCCTTGCTGTGGTGGGACCAGTGCCCAACATCAGCCGTTCCCATCCTGCTATCCCGCTGAGACTGGCGTGGGTCCAAGGCACCTGGATCTACTGCCACTGGGAGATGAAAGGCAGAGTGTGTGAAGCACTAGATAGGACGGATGGAGAGGGACCAAACACTAGAGAGCTCTAGCAGGAAGGGAAGCAGTAATCCCTTGGCTGCTTGACAGAGGCCTGCCTCTTTTGCAGCAAGCAATATTTCCAGCCTGCAGAGTTGGATAGGATTGTACCAAATTACTAGGTTTCCATCAGAATATTCCCATTTCTTTTGGCAAGAACATGAGCCTGGACACCTCTTGCTGAGGAAGAGTGTAGCCTCCTCCTTGAAGGAACAGTGCCCACAGAATTGAGCTGTAGGGTAGATACCCTTAAAGGAACAAATATTTATGGATCCGTGGGGGAAATATCCAGCAGGAGACTGGGGAGCCTTATTCAAGTACCCTATGATGGGACATGCTCTAGGGTGCGGGAAGATGGTGGAATTGGGGTTCAACACCCTCAAGCTGGCTAAAAACCCCATTCTGGGGAGTTGTCTGTCAGCTTTGGGTACCCATAGGACTTGTTAGCAAAAACTTTACAGGGCAGGGAAGTAAAGTCCTTGACACATCAAAGCTGTTTGCATGAGGCACAACATTTCCTGCTCAGGTCAGCCATCATGAGCAGCTCAGAGGAGAGCATCACGGGGAGCTTGTCACGCCAAGGTGTGTCAGCACAGCAGGGAAAGCCGGCACTGCACGGCAGCTGCTGCCTCAGGGCTACTGGCGGATCTTTGAGGAGGAACATCCTGCTCCCCAGTGTTTGTGGTGCCCTGGGAACCTGCAGCCCTCATTGCAGAGGCTTTAAGGGCATACTGATGCACCAGAAGGCTGCTGTCATTCAGTGAGACCTGGGCAGACGATAGGGTTGGATGGAGAGAAACCTAATGAAGTTGAACAAGGGCAAGTGTAGGGCCCTGCACCTGGGGAGGAATAACTCCCTGAACTAGTAGAGATGAGGTGTTGACCTGCTGGAAAGCAGCTCTGTGGAGAAGGACCTGGGAGTCCTGGTGGATAATTTGCCCATGAGCCAGCAATGGGCCCTCATGGCCTAAAATGCCAGTCAGTGATCTCCTGGGGTGCATGAAGAATAGTGTGGCCAGCAGGTTGAGGAAGGTTCTCCTCCCTCTCTGCTCTGTCCTAGCGAGGCCACAGCTGGAGTATTGTGTCCAGCTCTGGGCTCCCCAGTTCAAGAGAGACAAGGAACTACTCTCCAGAGTCCAGTGGAAGCTACAAAGGTGCTAAGGGGCCTGGAGCATCTCTGTGCTGAGGAGAGGCTGAGAGCCTGGAGCTGTTGAACTGGAGAAGACTCAAAGAGGATCTGATGAATATTTAAAGGACAGCGGGCAAGAGGATGGGGCCAGACTCTTGTCAGTGGTGCCCAGTGTCAGGACAAGGGGCAATGGGCACCAACTGGAACTCAGGAGGTTCCAGATGAACAGGAGGAGAAACTCTTTGGTGTGAGGGTGTCGGAGCCTGGCCCAGGCTGCCCAGAGAGGTTGTGGAGTCTCCTTCTCCGGAGAGATTCCAAAGGCACCTGGACACGATCCTGGGCACCTGCTCTGGGTGAGCTGCTGGAGCAGGGGGCTGGACGAGATGATCTCCAGAGGTCCCTTCCAACCCCAGCACGCTGGGATTCTGTGATACCTGGGCATGCCTCAGTTTCCCCCCTGGTTTCTCAGAAGGCATCGGGAGGACCGTGGCCAGAGCAGCCCACAGCTGCTGGTGCCGGGGTTGGTGCCGTGCTGGGGGTTCAGGGGTGAAGGCGGCTGAGGAGAGCCACGAACGGGCAGGTGAGCTGCTGCTCTGGGACCCCCTGGTCCCGGCCACCCTTCACCACCGGGCATGGGGCTGCTGGGGCCTGGGCTGGCCCGGGCCGGCGGGGCCGGGCCGCTGGGTTACTGGGCCGCTGGGTTACCGGGCCGCTGGGTTACCAGGCCGCTTGGTTAGCGGTCCGCTCGGTTACAGGGCAGTCCAGTTACTGGGCCGCTCGGTTACCAGGCGACGCAGTTACCAGGCAGTTCGGTTACAGGGCCGTTCGGTTACAGGGCCGTTCGGTTACCAGGCTGTTTGGTTACTGGGCCGCTCAGTTACTGGTCCACTTGGTTACCAGGCAGTTCAGTTACCGGGCTGCTCGGTTACCTAGCAGTTTGGTTACTGGGCCGCTCGGTTACTGGGCCGCTTGTTGCCGGGTCTGCTGGCTTACCAGGCAGTTCAGTTACTGGGTTGCTCAGTTACCGGGCCGCTCAGTTACCAGGCCGCTCAGTTATCAGTCCGTTCAGTTACCGGGCCACTGGGTTACCAGGCCGCTCGGTGCCGTGTCCGCTCGGTTACCAGGCAGTTCAGTTACCGGGCCGCTCAGTTACCAGTCTGCTTGGTTACTGGGCCGCTCGGTGCCAGGTCCACTCGGTTACCAGACCGTTCGGTTACCAGTCTGCTCGGTTATTGGTCCGTTTGGTTACCGGGCCATTCGGTTACCGGGCAGTTCGGTTACTGGGCCGCTCGGTTACCAGGCCGTTTTGTTACCAGGCCGCTCGGTTACTGGTCCGCTTGGTTACCAGGCAGTTCAGTTACCGGGCCACTCGGTTACCGAGCAGTTTAGTTACCGGGCCGCTTGTTGCCGGGTCCGCTGGCTTACCAGGCAGTTCAGTTACCGGGCTGCTCAGTTACCGGGCCGCTCGGTTACCGGGCCACTCGGTTATCGGTCCGTTCGGTTACCAGGCTGTTCAGTTACCAGGCCGCTCGGTTATCGGTCCGTTCAGTTACTGGGCCGTTCAGTTACCGGCTGCTCGGTTACCAGGCGGTTCCGTTACCAGGCTGCTTGGTTATCGGTCCGTTCAGTTACCGGGCTGTTCAGTTACCAGGCTGCTCGGTTACCAGGCAGTTCCATTACCGGGCCGCTCGGTATGCCAGTCCACTCAGTTACCGGTCCATTTGGTTACCAGGCTGCTCGGTTATCGGTCCGTTCGGTTACCGGCCGTTCAGTTACTGGGCTGCTGGGTTACCAGGTAGTTCCGTTACCAGGCCGCTCGGTTACCGGGCCGCTTGGTGCTGAGTCCGCTCGGTTATCGGTCCATTCAGTTACCTGTCCGCTCGGTTACCGGGCAGTTCGGTTACCAGTCTGCTCGGTTATTGGTCCGTTCGGTTACCGGGCTGTTTGGTTACCGGGCAGTTCGCTTACCGGGCTCTTCGATTTCCTGGCCGCTTGGTTACCATGGCGCTCAGTTACCGGTCCGCTCGGTTACCGGGCCGTTCAGTTACCGGGCCGCTCGATTACCGGGCCGTTCGGTTACCTGGACGCTTGATTATCGGTCTGTTCAGTTACCAGGCCACTCGGTTACCGGGCCGTTCGGTTACCGGGCCGTTCGGTTACCGGCCGTTCAGTTACCGGGCTGCTGGGTTACCAGGCAGTTCCGTCACCAGGCCGCTCGGTTACCGGGCCGCTTGGTGCTGGGTCCGCTCAGTTATCGGTCCATTCAGTTACCTGTCCGCTCGGTTACCGGGCAGTTCGGTTACCGGGCCACTGGGTTACCGGGCCGCCCGGTGCCAAGTACGCTCGGTTATTGGTCTGTTCGGTTACCGGGCAGTTTGATTACCGGGCCGCTCAGTTACCAGTCTGTTTGGTTACCGGGCCGCTCGGTGCCGGGTCCACTCGGTTACCAGACCGTTCGGTTACCAGTCTGCTCAGTTATTGGTCCGTTCAGTTACCAGGCCGTTCGGTTACAGGGCCGCTCGGTTACCAGGCCATTTTGTTACCAGGCCGCTCGGTTACTGGTCCGCTTAGTTACCAGGCAGTTCAGTTAACGGGCCACTCGGTTACTGGGCTGCTCAGTTACCAGGCCGCTCGGTTACCAGGCTGCTCGGTGCCGGGTACGCTCGGTTATTGGTCCGTTTGGTTACCGGGCCATTCGGTTACCGGGCAGTTCGGTTACTGGGCCGCTCGGTTACCAGGCCGTTTTGTTACCAGGCCGCTCGGTTACTGGTCCGCTTGGTTACCAGGCAGTTCAGTTACCGGGCCACTCGGTTACCGAGCAGTTTAGTTACCGGGCCGCTTGTTGCCGGGTCCGCTGGCTTACCAGGCAGTTCAGTTACCGGGCTGCTCAGTTACCGGGCCGCTCGGTTACCGGGCCACTCGGTTATCGGTCCGTTCGGTTACCAGGCTGTTCAGTTACCAGGCCGCTCGGTTATCGGTCCGTTCAGTTACTGGGCCGTTCAGTTACCGGCTGCTCGGTTACCAGGCGGTTCCGTTACCAGGCTGCTTGGTTATCGGTCCGTTCAGTTACCGGGCTGTTCAGTTACCAGGCTGCTCGGTTACCAGGCAGTTCCATTACCGGGCCGCTCGGTATGCCAGTCCACTCAGTTACCGGTCCATTTGGTTACCAGGCTGCTCGGTTATCGGTCCGTTCGGTTACCGGCCGTTCAGTTACTGGGCTGCTGGGTTACCAGGCAGTTCCGTTACCAGGCCACTCGGTCACCAGGCCGCTTGGTGCTGGGTCCGCTCGGTTATCGGTCCATTCAGTTACCTGTCCGCTCGGTTTCCGGGCAGCTCGGTTACCGGGCTGCTGGGTTACCGGGCCACTCGGTGCCAGGTAGGCTCGGTTATTGGTCTGTTCGGTTACCGGGCAGTTTGATTACCGGGCCGCTCAGTTACCAGCCTGTTTGGTTACTGGGCCGCTCGGTGCCGGGTCCACTCAGTTGCCAGACCGTTCGGTTACCAGTCTGCTCGGTTATTGGTCCGTTCGGTTACCAGGCCGTTCGGTTACAGGGCCGCTCGGTTACCAGGCCGTTGGGTTACCAGGCCGCTCAGTTACTGGTCCGCTTGGTTACCAGGCATTTCAGTTACTGGGCCGCTCGGTTACCGGGCCGCTCGGTTATCGGTCCGTTCAGTTACCAGTCCACTTGGTTACCGGGCCGTTCAGTTACCAGGCCGTTCGGTTACCGGTCCGTTTGGATACTGGGCAGTTGGGTTACCGGGCCGCTCGGTTACCGGTCCGTTCGATTACCGGGCCGCTCGTTGCTGCCCCATCCCGCGAGCCGCCGCCGCTCTCTGCCGGTGCCCGCCTCCTGCTCTGGGAGATGCTCCAGGTCCACCGCGCCCGCCACCATCCCAGCCGCTTCCCTGCCGCTCCCGTCCCGCTCCCGCTGTCCCCAGGGCCCCAGCGCAGCCTCTGTTCCTCCTCCAGCCACCGCTGCAAACCCCTCCCCGGAGCTCTGCCCGTGCCTGCCGCGGAGCCCGCTCCTCCCGCCCCCGGGAGCCGCGTTCAGCGCTGGCAGGGGTTCACCGGGGGTCCCGCAGGCCCCGGGGGTCCCGCCAGCCCCGGGCAGTGGTGCTTAGCACAGGCGCGGTGCTGCGGCCGTGCTGGGGCAGCTCACGCTTCCTGCTGCAGGTCGGAGGGAGGGAGAGAAGCCTGATGGGCACTAGAGAAGGCAGGAGATGACAAGCAAGAAGAGGTGAGGAGGTCTCAAAGGTCTGAGGTAGGTGTCTTCACAGTGAAGCCCTGTGTATTATCCTCTGGTTTGATCTACCCTTACATACTAGGTACAGATGGTGGAGCCCTGACTCCCAGCTTTGGAGGTCTGTAAGTTAAGTCCAGCCTAAGTGACCCACCTCCAGCCTAAATGACCCATGCATCTCTCCTCACAGACACCTGCCAGACTTCCAAGAAGGAATTGTAACCCCGCAATAGAGGGTTGCAGACAGCTGTCTGGGGATCAGACTGTCTTTCCCTCACCCATCAAGGGAGTCCTGGAGACTTGCTTCAACTGGATGAGCTGAAACCTTCACAAGTGTGGAAACATATAATTGTTTAGGTTGGAAAAGACCTTTAAGATCTTCGAGTCAAAGGGTAGTTGGGTCCTACAGGAGGAGGTGCACCAGGCCAGAGCGTGCAGGTCCTCACGGATGGGCCTGGGAATCGGTGGCACTGCTCATGTCTGCAGCTTTGCAAGGGGACAGCTGAGCTGCCACTGTCCTGTGGGAGAGGGGAGGGTGGCATCCTGGAGACCAACTCACCCCTTCCCCACAAGGCTGTCCTAGACCTTGTTGGTGCTCAGGCCAGGAGGACAGCTGAGATTAGTGCTTGTGGTCCATGTACTCTGCTCCCAGCTCTCCTGCAGACCTACCTCCCCTGAATTTAAAGGAAGGTCCCCGACTCTTACCTCCTGGGCCAGTCCCAGGTGCTGCTCCTGTGCTCCACGACTGCCGAGAATCAGGGCTGGGGCTGAGCAAAGCAGCCAGGGCAAGGTATTTTAAAGGCCTTTGGGTAGCGAGGAGGTCTCTGTCTGGTCTGCTCTCCTCCACTGTGAGTGTGCTGGGAACTCTCCCTGTGGGTCACGCTGCGGCAGACCATCTCACAGTGATGTCTTGGGCTCTTCAGTGTGAGCAACGGCAGGGAGAGAGAGAAAGCTTTTGGTCTGATGTCTGGATTGTTTTGATTTCTTCTGCCCCAGGGCTTGACAGTGGAAGGGAGAAGAAAGGAAGATCCAATCTAGCTATCATATATGGTGCAGAGTTGCTTTTTGGGTCCAGCTGCACCAAAATCTGTGTCACCATTTTTTTTTCCGATCATAATAGGACAACTGCACCATTGGACGGGTCCTGCCATGGAGAGCAACATCAAAAGCCACGGTGCCGCGCACCAGAGCTGGGAGCTGGCATTTCAGACGGGCAGGGCTGAAAGAGGAGCTCTGGGAGCTAACGCCTGAGCCCGGCTTTCAAAGAGGACGTATCTCAGGAAGTCAGGCTGTACTTTTCCTCCTCAAACCTGTCTGCCGAAAGAGATGGGAGCGGGCCAGGACAATAAGTTTCATTCAGGAACACGTGCTTCCTGGGCTGAATATATTATGCATAGAGGCAGTGTGCTGCCAGCATCTGGCTGTGCCACAAAGCCCGGCCACGAGTGGATTGGAAGTGGAAGTAACATGAATGCAGGGATGCTGGGCACAGCCTTCCTGTGAGGAGAGGCGCTTTCAAAGAGAAATGAATCTGGGCTATTAAAATGTACAGTGAAATCAAAGAGGAACCAGAAGGAGGTAGAAAATAGATCATGGAGATATGGAGGAACAGCTGGAGTAAATTAAGTTAGGTAATTGGAGCAGGATAAGGTAGGTGAGCAGTGAAGCTGGAAGGAGCTATTCTTAGCACGAGCATTTACTCATCAACAAATGTAATCCTCCTTTTTGCTTGTGGGTGGCCTCTGAAAGGTTTGCCATTTGGCTGAATCCGCTCATTATTCAAAAGACTGGGGTGACACTTGCACGGAGCGCGTCGGGCGATGTCTGGGTGGCCTCTGGGAGCGTGCGGGGGAAGCCGCGTGTTGCGGGGTGCCCGGGTGTCTGGGGAGGAGAGCACAGGTCTCCTGGCACTGTGCTCAGGAGGAGGTGACAGCCCCTTGCTGCTGGGTGCTGTGGTCTGGGGGACTGGTTTAGCTTTGCTCCAGAGCCCAAAGGGGCAAGGGTTGATCCTTTTCTTCCTGTGCGTAGTTTAGCTTCTGTCACATTGTCCAGGAGCTGTTGAGGACTTGTGGACTGTGATTCACCATCATCACCTGAGGACGGTAACCTTGTCATAGCTGCTGAGAGCCAGGAGAAAGCTGCTGTCCCGCAAGATCGGCTGCTGCTCAGAGAGTGCTGCCCCACAGCTCGGTCGCTCTGTGGCCACTTCCAGAACCCCACACAGGCAGCTGAAAGGGGAACTGGCCTGGTGGGGAGCTGGAGGCAAAGCACCAGAGACAAGGCTGACACACAGTGGGAGGAGAACCCCATCACCCCTCCTTCCAGGAGCCCTGGGAGTCCCCTATGGGTGGGGGCTCTGATCTCCAGGGGTAAGGAGGGTGTAGGTCATGCTGAGGGAGCAACTCTGGCTGTTTCTGCAGCTGCACCAAACTCCACCACAGACATGGACCATTTCACAAGACAAGAAGAGCAGAGCTGTCCCATGGCTGCCATCAGCTGCACATGCATAAAACCAGCGCTGTTTCCAGCTGGCATCCACCTCTACACATGGTGGCATCAACTTTTCCAAATGTTTCCTAAAGCAGCGAATGACAGCCTGGGTGGGCTCTTCCAAAGAGCTCTTGGGCATTTTCCCTGCCCCATGGAGGCCTTGGGAGGTGTGTAATGGCTAATTTGCATCTCTGTTGTGCCTTCCCTTGCTGTGGCTGCAGGGGAGGATTCATTACTTGAGCACAAAGCATCCCTGTCAGCTTCTGGAACAAAATCCATCAGCTTCAGTCCTCCGAGAAAAGCCACTGACTGTGATGTAACAACCATTTAGGCCAGTTAAGTCTCCTCCATTTGATAGAAAATGTCAATTAATATAAATCATTGGAATTGGAAGAGCATGCTCCAGCCTCTTCTTATCCCTCAACTGCAGAAGAAAATCCCAGCAAACAATTTAGAGTAAATACCTTCATTAAACACTTAAGTGAAGCAGTTCGGATTACAACACGTCTGTAAACAGGGGAACAAACACACTGATATCATCTCCTACCAGAACAAAGCAAGCGCCGAGGGGACAAATCTGTGTGTGTATAAACGGGAGCTCTCTAATAAAGAGCTGATAAGTCAATAATAACAGGAAGGACTAATTAACGTATAAATATCAAGGCCTTCAAACTGTGCAGCATTTGCAGTGATGATGTGGGCAGGGAGAGTGTGGGGAGCTGCTGGGGACAGAGCCCTGAGAGGCCACCACGCATGGGGATCCAGGACTGGACAGGCAGTGGCCACCTCCAGCCAGCACAACAACCGCTGTCATGGTCCTTGCTGTCCTAAAGCCACCTTGTCCCCTAGGCAGGAAGGGATGTTCCTCATGACCATTCTACAAAGCACCCAGCCCGATGGGTGCATCCAGCTCATCATGACTGGAATATTCAGGGTCCCCAAAAGGACGGAGTGTGTGACTGCCCAGCAGCATGGAGAAGGCCAATGCAGCCATGAGCCGTGTGGGAAATTGCCAACTGAGTAGGAGCTCAATGAGGAGTAAATACCATAGGTCAGATACTCCTGAATTACCACCTGAGCTTTGGCTCTGCATCTTAGAAGACCAGAGGAGAGGGTGAGAGAAGTCACCCCTCCCTCCCACAGCCCTTGCTGCTCAGGCTCTCCTTTGCTCAGCGCTGCTTGGTCAGAGCCGAGCAGGGGCTTGTGCTGACAGGCCAGATCCTCCTCTGGGCTGGCGGTGGATGGATGGTGGCTTGATGCAGTTCTTGTGAGATGAAGGGGCTTTGTGCTGTGTTCAAGCAGAGCTGGAGATACTAAACTGTGCATCTCCAGATCCCCATTCCAGGATCCAGGTGTTTCCCAGCTGCAAAGCCTCCATACACTTATGTTTTCCCAGCAATGTTCTTGTGTTACTTGAGTGCATTGCTATTGGTGGGGTTCAAAGCCAGGTTGGACGGGGCCTTGAGCAACCTGGTCTAGTGGGAGATGTCCCTGCCTATGGCAGGGGGGTTGGAACTAGATGATCTTTGAGGTCCCTTCCAACCCAAACCTTTCTATGATTCTGTGATGCTCTGATTTTTCAGCCTGTCCCAGAGACACTTCTGGGCTAAGGGAGCATAGCCGCTGGTGGCAGGAGTCTGAGCTCTTGGCTTGTGTTGTGCTGGTCCAGCCATCATCATTTCATGCTGCCATCAGTTGCCTGATCACACAGGACAACACTGAACTCAGCAACATCCCCTCAGAAATCTTCTTTCAGACAGTTCTGCCAGAGGTTCCTGTGGGCTCGGCTCCTCCGCTGCCCACTGTGGTGCCAGCATCACCTGCTAGACACAACAGACAGAGATGGCTCCTCAGTGGCCCTTCACATGGGAGGACACCACCCAGAGAGCTCAGCAAGATGCAACCAGCTCCAAGAAGCCACACTCAACAGGAAACTCCTCCAACAGATCAGCTCCTGGTTAATATAATCCTGGCCTCACCCACCACCCCAACCACAACAACCTGGGTGAGGGCAGAGCCACAAAGCCACAGGTGGGCCAGGTTCTGCCTCTGGAACATGAAGGCAATAGGAAAATCAAAACATTCTGCTGGGTTGTGGCTCATTCACAGGTCAACTCCAACTTGGGACCCACAACTTGGGCCCCAGCACTTCAGCTTGTGGCTTTAAGGAGCCATTTGCAGGAGCCCCAAGTACTCTGGGCACATGGACAAGGGTCCTCAGTGGCACATCTGCTTTTTCCTCAACTAAATTTTGCCCAGTAATAAGATGATACAACTCCATCAGAGGTGCATCATCATGACCCTAGCCTTGATCAGCATCAACATGTGGATGCCATTTCTGTGGAGCCTCCAATGGAAGCTTCTCCAAGAAGATCCTGATTGCTATAATTGTGGTGGAAGGAGAGCAAGAGGCATCTCCTAGTGGGGAATCATAGAACAGTTTGGGTTGGGAGGAACTTTAAAGATCATCTAGCACCAACCCCCTGCCATGGGCAGGGACACCTCCCACTAGACCAGGTTGCTCAAAGTACCATCCAGTGTCTTGAACACATTCAGTCTTGGGGCATCCACAACTTCCCTGGGCAACCTGCTCCAGCGTCTCACCACCCTCAGAGTGAAGAACTATGGGAAACAAGGGTCTGTCCCCCAGCATGGTCTCCGCTGGGGAAGGGAGGCTCCTCTTGCACACTTTCTGCTCTTCTCCACCCAAACCTGTTTCTGTTTGATCCAGTAGTAGAGCTTAAACCAGGATATTTGCTACTAAATACAAGCAGGAACTTGGGCAGCAGCACGAGTGTGCGTGTGCTCACAACTGCCCCTCTCCTCGTGTCCCTTGGCCAACCCTGCAGCCCCAGATGGACGGCAGCTGCGACTCGCAGAGCTGGGGACAAGCTGCTGGCACACAACTTGGAGCAAATGAATTTCATAAATCAAATTGCTACGTCTCCTGTTCCCTGAAGAACCCCTGAAAAATTAATGCATCTCCTTAAAACATAAATAGAGAAATAAACGCAGGCAGACAGAATGACCTGGTGTGTGGCTGAGGCTTGGGGATACAGAGTAGAGGAGAGAAAGCGTCCTGGGATTTTACACAGAACTTTAAACACTTTGATTTTTTTGTTTGTTTTGCTGGAGAAAAATGAGGATAAAGAGACCATCATTCCCCTGGAGTTAGTAAAACTAGAGAAGACCTATTCGTCGTGCTTCATGAAAAATCTGGCTGGTTCCTTTTTGGGGGCGGGAAGGGAGAGTCGTGCTTGCTCTTCTGACAAGAGAAGGAACACATTGCCTGTGCTGATAGCACTTTGTCCCTGGAACTCATCCCACAGTTGATCACTCCATCACAGTGAAGATTTACTCCAATAGCTTTTGTGTTTCATAAAATTTACTAACAGCCTTGCCCTGCTCGTTAAAAACACGAGGAGTGGGCAGTGTCTAACGCGTCTCAGCCCCCTTCAGTCTAAGTAAAGTTTTGCTATTTTTCCAGAAAAAGAATTTGTCAGCAGAAGTCATAGCTTTTATTACGGCAACAAATGGTCAGGCCTTCAGAAGAACAAGACTTTTAGCTGATCTGTGCTGTGAGACACGGTTTGTCAGGCCTGGGAGAGAAGAGCACTGAGATCCGAGGTGCAAAGATGCACTCACCTGGGCTGCGGCCAAGGTTTATCTCAGAACATCACGTCTAATGGCCTGTTCTCCCCATCCCCTTGTCTGCTCTCATTAGGAAGAACTAACAGTCTAAGGAAATTTGCATCCGAAGAACTTAATTAAGATGGTGTTAAGGTTGTGAGCACCTAGAAATCATTTGCAATCTGCAAGTCTGGCTTTCAATTAACAGAAGCTGAGAAAGGGGGGCACAGGGACGTGAGAGAGCACAGGAGCAGGAGGCTCTGCTGGCTCTGCTTTGTGCTGAAACCAGAGTCAGGTGGAACGGGCTGGGGGCGACCTGAGTGACCTCAGGGTGAAGAGCTCCAACTCCCTCAGGGAAGGAGTCCCAACATAGTTCTCGGGTAGTTCCTGCCACTTTCAAAACTGGTGCCTGAATGTCCCTTTATGTCATGGGAGGAAAAGATGCTCACCCTACAGAAAGTCTGCAAGCCCTCTGAAGGTGCTCAACCTCTCAAGTATGAAAGGACTGGCATATTAGAGAACCATGGTCTCAACAAACAAGCCTGGAATATGTCTAGATAGCCACCAGCTGCAGTTCTTAGGGAAAGAAGGAAAGTAGCAATGCTCAGTTCCTCTTATGCTTCCAGGCTTCAGGCAGGCTGAGCTTCAGAGACCTTCTCAGGCTGGAGCTACATTACTGTGTCTAACAGCCCTGGGGGTATTATTCTGCCATGGATTTATCTGACAGCCTTTTAAACCCATCTATATTTCTTGTGGCAACAAGTTCCCCACCAACGCAATGTTCGATATATGCTTCTATTTGGAGCCTGCCATGCTTAGGTCATTTTTTTTCCCTGCTGGGTTTGCATTACAGAGCAAACCTCTGAACATTTCAGTGCAAAGCACTCACTTTTCTCCTAATAGATCCGAGATTGGCCCTGGCTGGCTGAATCACCACGGGGGGTGATGGGATGAGGAATGCTTGTGTGCTGCCACTGGAGGAGCAGGGGTGGTATTTCACCCATCACTGGCAGCAGGTCCATTCCAGAACATCAGAAGGAGCCTCAGCAGATCCAATGGACCCCCATCAGTGCGCTCCACATGAGAAGCCATGAAACCTGGAGTCTTTTCAATTAGAAATGGAAAGTACTAATAGGAGCCTTGTCCCAACGGCTGATGAAGGACTCCACACTTCAGAGGATTGTTCAGTGGTGGGAAATGTCTGGTACAAAGACCTTTCTTGCAAGCCCCTCAAGAAGCTCCACCAATGTCTGCTACCAGGGCTCACAGACCTCACAGTCAGGACCTGCAGCCCTGCCTGCTGCTGCCCATTCCCCAGTCAGTGCCTGCTTGCGTGCTGCCCCTCCCAGACACATGTCAATGGGTCCTTCATCTTCCTCCTTAGCCATGGTCACACTCCTGCTGTAGGACTGTTGCACCATAGGTAGCCAAAAGTGTTTTCCCCTTTTCTACAATTTTCTTTGTCCTTTTGACTATCCTTTCCCACGATTTTTGGCCGTCACCAACCTGGCTTTGCGGCTGTAAAGACCCAGCAAAGCTCCTCCACCTTCCACCCAGCTCTCCTGGTTTACACCAGCTTCCACACAACTGGATTTTCAATATCGATTTTTTCCATCTCTGCTCACAAATGAGTGTCTCTGGAAGAAAATCTGGAGTGCAACATCAAGTGGGGTGACACTGGTGAGACAGGCAAAGCTCCCATAGATCCCCGATTTTCACCTCCTCCCACTTTGTTTGGGAAACATCAAAATGCTTTGAAAGTTTCTGAAGCTGCAAAGAACTTAGATCTTTCCCTCACAGACAGAAAAGGGCTTCTTTGTTGTTAAAAAAACAGGAGGACTGGGAAGACATCTTGACCCCTTCTCTGAGGAACCAAGATGTAGGAAATGCCTCTGAAACCCAACAAAGGACAACAGGGTTTTCTTTTGTGGTTTCATACTCAAGCTTCATCAGACTCACATGAGCAGGGGTGTAAAACCTGGGGTCTTGGTCACAGGTAATCACAATTTTGCCAACGTAAATTTCTTCCCCACTGTCAGTTAAACTTGTTCTTTTTTTGCTTCCTGTCCTCAGTGAAGTGAAAGTGTCGTAAGCAGAGCATGCTCTCTATTCCATGTTGTTCTCCTTCCCAGAGCCAGGCACATCTGGTGAGACACAAAATGATCTCTATCGATCCCATGGCTCTGATGCTCCACTCCATGGTCCTCCAACAGAAATCTGCTACAGAGGTCCAAAGGATAATTATAGGATGAAGGCTGTGGAGTTGTAACCCACCCTCATGTTCACAAAGATAAAATCCAGCTCTACCTCCTTGGAAACGTATCTCAAACACATGCAGCATCTTCTCTGTGAGTCAGAAAGAAACTGGCCAAAAATCCTTAGTATGGATTTCTGTCTTCATGCTTTGTGATACTTGGTGGTAATGAGGAGAGGAGAGGAGAGGGAAGGAGACGAGAAGAGAGGAGAGGAGAGGAGAGGAGAGGAG
>JAVSBS010007541.1:19071-33542 GCA_033124195.1 Coracias cyanogaster
AGGAGAGGAGAGGAGAGGAGAGGAGAGGAGAGGAGAGGAGAGGAGAGGAGAGGAGAGGAGAGGAGAGGAGAGGAGAAGAGTTCAAAACATTCTAGTGAAGTGAAGGTATCTGAAGGTATCTGATGTTTCTTCTGAGGACACGGAGAATGGACAAGCAGTTGACCCAGAAGCAAGCTCCCCCAGCCCCACTGCTCGGATGCTGCCTAAACAGGCAAAGGGGAGAGGCAGAGCCATGTGCAGAACATCTCATCGGAGGCCAGTGGTGCAGTGTAGAGAAGTGATTTCTCCCAAATGCTTTTCCTGTAGTCTCAGAGTCTCTGTCATACTGAGGCTGTTGACACCTTGTTAAAATAAACAGCCATGAAGAGACAAGCAAGCAACTGGCTACCAGGTGGCTTCCAGCCACCCCACACCCACTCCCTATATGTTACACAAGAACCTGAAAGCAGCATCTCCACGGTCCCAAGACAGGAGCTAAACAGTATGAAGGAGTGTGGACTTTCTCCTCAGATGAAGCCACTGGGAGCACATGTGGGGACTGTGCAGCCTGCCAGGCTCTGCAGAGTCACCCTGGGCCAGAGCTGGAGGAGTGCAGCATCCCTGGCATCTTCTGCCTTGCTCAGGCTGTTGCATTTTTAAAGGCTTCCTCCTGCAGAGTGAGCAAATTCCCAGCCGCTGGCCAGCTCTGGAGCCAGACCTGCATTCCCTCTGCCTGCTGAGGATGCTCTGGGTCCTTGGCACCTTCCAGAGCCCCACAGAGCGATCGGGGATGCAGCCCCTGGAGTGGAGACTTGAAGCTGCTTCTTGTTCTCAGTCTCCCATGCACTAACCCCCTCCTGCTTCCAGGGGCCAGCATCACATCCAGGGAACTACTGGAGAGAGTCCAACGGAGGCTACGGGGATATTAAGAGACTGGAACTTCTCTCATGTGAGGAAAGGATGAGAGCCCTGGGGCTGGTGAGCTGGATCTGGGGATCTGGTCAATGTTTATAAATATCAGAAGGTTGAGTGTCAGGAGGATGGAGCCATCAGTCCCTTTTCAGTGGTGCCCAGGGATAGGACAAGGTGAAATAGGCACAAACTGGAACACAGGAAGTTCCACTCAACATGAGGAGAAAATTTTACTGTGAGGGTGTCAGAGCCTGGCCCAGGCTGCCCAGAGAGGTTGTGGAGTCTCTTTCTCTGGAGACTTTCAGGACCCATCTGGAGGTGTTCCTGTGTGACCTTGCCCAGATGAACCTGCTTTGGCAGGGGGGTTGGATGAGATGATCTCTAGAGGTGCCTTTCAACCCCTACCATGCTGGGGTTCTGTGATTCTGTGATCTGCTCTCCACACTGGACTCTGGGACCACTGGCTCCTCCCGTGGGGTCACACTCTGAGTGGCCTATGATGATCCACTGCTGAAAGCAACGTGGGGACCAAGCACGGTCAGCACATCACTGAGCAGCACAGCGAGGGCGTGGAAGGAAGAACAGCTCTGTGCCTTGTCCTGCTGCCCTGTGCTGCATGTTGAGATCAATGCACCCTCAACCAGAGGCCGGTTGAGTGTCCTCCACCTTCTCAGCTCCCACCCTGCTCCCTCCCCTGCTCTCCTTCACCTCTGGCTGCCAGCCTCCACCTGCACCTACCCCCTGGGACTGGCAGAGACCTCTTTAGGCTGGACGCTGCTGAGGAGAGCCCCGTACCCTTTACAGCCTAAAAATACCCTTTTCTGGACAATCTTTTAGGACTCACTGTTTTGCTGTTTGCTCCATCAGTGCTGCTCCATACTAAGTGCATTACTGGCTCTCCTCTGCTGCAGTTAATTAAAGATTTTCTTGACCTCCACCTGCAATGTCCTACATTTATTTGCAAAGGCCACCCTTCATGCCCTCCCCTTCACTCTCCATGAGCTCCTGAGCAGAGCGGTGCTGTTTGACCACGGGAGCAGCTTTGCTCTTTGCTGATGTTTATTTGAGTGTCTCCTTTGCTCACTGCTTTACTGTGTGTGTGAGCCAAGAGCAGGAAGGTCACAGGCTTGTAGATTTGGAGTGAATGTGCTTTGTGTCCGTGCAGAGGTCACTGGCATTTGAGGGATACTGTCTCCTCTTTCTTCCCTTGTCAAGAGTTGGAGCTGAGCGTGTGCATGCCCTGCACCCAGATGGCTGGAGCCCCATGCTCCTCTGAGGAGCCCAGTTCTTCCTTCCACCTGGTGTGACTGGACTTGCCTCTGTCAAAGTGTCTATGGGTTACATTTTCTTCCCTTTACCATTACCTATAGGAATTTGCTCACCCAACACCACGTGGGTGGCAGCCCAGAGTCCCACGCTGTCACTGTAACACCTGACTTCGTAGCATAAAGATGGTGCAAATAAAGGAGTTCACTCTCTGCCGGTCCATACCTATCAAAGCCATGGTGAGATGGGTGAGAAGCCAGGCTGCAAATTCCTCTGAGCTTCACATCTGGGAGAAAAATGCTCCAGGGACCTTCTGCTCAGAGGCAACTCCCCTTTTGTTAGAGGCCAAGCTCCGTGCCACTTGTCTGCGCTGAGCAGGATGGCTTGTGGAGGGGGACAGGCTGCCTGCACCAGCTCCTCCTGCCCATCTGCAGCCGAGAGCAACGGGGCTCCCACTTCCCACAGGCATCCGAGGGCCACGGGATGTTTCCGTGTTCAAGAACTGTTCTGAATTGAACATTTTCTTTCTGCCTTTTCCGTAATTGTATCAATGACAAAAAAAAAATGAAAAAAAAGAAAAAAAAAGAAATGTAAATAGGAATTTTAATAAAAGTATAACAGTAACCAGATCTAATCTCTAACCTTTTGAAATATAAAGAAGCTTCTTTATCTGCTAGGAAACATAATCTCTCCCCAGCAGTGATGGGAATTTGTGGGAGTTAAATTAACTGAGGCAGTGTTCCCTTCTTGCTCGTTGAATGTGAGCAAAACATATTGAGGATTATTGCAAAGGGAGAATTAATAAAAAACTGAGTGGGAAAGTTTTAAAGTCCGGGCAAGTTTGCTGTCGATTTCCCACGCATAGGCACACATGGACAGAGAAGTCCGCGTGTTACGGAGCCCGCTGCTTCCCTCTGCTTCCACCGAGGAACAGAGATAGGCAGCGATAGATCCAGGAGAAGGGCTTGTGCTGCTGGCAGGATCAGTGCTTGGCTTCTCGGGATGGTCACATCTACATACGGCTCTGCAAAAAAAAGCTCCCCAGAGCTTGGTTTTCTTGCTCCTCTAGCCCTGAATACGTGGATGTCACCGGGTGTCCCAGTGACCTCTCCTTTGCACACTGCGGTCTGCTTATTGTGCTGCAAAGTGGGATATGCCCATTGATTCATCAGAGCTTCAGAGCAATGGACTTTTGCAAATAAGGTGCAAACACGGCTTGGCATCCTGGTGATGTCTTCTGCTGAAGGGCTCCTGGATTTGTGTGGCTTCTGTAAACCAAGCTGGAATAAAACCAGCGCAGGTTAGCCCAGAGCAGGTGAGCTGCAGCTGAGGAGTTAGGCAGGGGAGAGCGTCTTCAATGCCAGACTCAGTAAGAAATGCTAAATAAATGGTAGGGTGGGGGGACAGGGTGTGATTGGTACCCTGGAGAGCAGCAGGGGCAGGGCAAGACCAGGGACCCTGGTTGTTAATGCAGAGTGAGCCTCTTGTCTGCACAGTCAGGCCCATGACCGCAGAGTAGCTGACAGAGCAGAGGGATTTATCAAACACCCCGATAGTTCCTGTGCTATCACTGCCAGTTTGACCAGTTCCACCAGTCATTAGCTTGATATTGAAGGCAGGACTCCTCTTGTTTCCAAGGGATCACAGAGGGCCCCAGCAATGATGGGAGGGCTGGAACCACTCTGCTGGGACGCCAGGCTGGGACAGTTGGGCTTGTTCAGCTGAAGAAGAGAAGGCTCCAGGGAGACCTTCTTGGGGCCTTCCAGGACTTCAAGAGGCCTGTCAGAAAGATGGGGACAGACTTTGAGCAGGGCCTGTTGGGACAGGACAAGGGGTGATGGTTTTCAACTAAAAAAAGGGAGATTTCGTCTAGATGCAAGGAAGAAATTTTGGATGCTGAGGGTGGTGAGAGCCTGGCGCAGGTTGCCCAGAGAGGTGGTGGCTGCTCCATCCCTGGCACCATTGCGGGTGAGGTTGGCCGGGGCTCTGAGCAACCTGCTCTAGTTGCAGATGTCCCTGCTCCCTGCAGAAGGGTTGGACTAGGTGGCCTTTAAAGGTCCCTTCCAACCCAAACCACTCTGTGATTCTATGATTCCCTCTTATTACTGCGCTGAACTCCTCTGTGCTGTTGGCCACATTGTTCATGAATCCTTTAACTTTTGATTTTGGTTTTCTATTACTACAGGGTCCAATTTCTTGCCATCAGGTTTCTCTCTCTTCTAGCAGCTGGCCAGGAGGGTTCAGAGAACTAAACTGTGGCCTGAGCTCACACTGTCAGGAACGGTACAGCTCTGAAAGATGCTCACTAAATTTGTTCAGCATATGGGTGAGTTGTCACAGCTGCACAGCCACTTTCAAGTGAAATACAGCTTGGCAAAAAATGCCCTTGAACCATGTGAATATTCCTACAAACACCACCACAGCTCGCTGGTGTTGCGGGTCTTGGGTTTGTGCTCATTTCTACGGGCACACATCCTGCAAAATGTGCAGAGCGTGAAAAGGAATTGCAAATGAAATCCTGGTAAGCAGGCACTACATGTTCCCACCCAGAGCAGCACAGCAAATGCAGCTTTCCTTTCATTCCTAAGCCTTCCCAGACACCATTTCTGGTGAAATTAACCCAGTTTTCTGAAGCACGTTGATGTCCACAGGACCAGAAGTCCTGACAGAAGGTGCTGCTCCCAGTGCCCGGCTCTGCCCAGCTCTGCTGCCCCGCTGGGGATGGATCCTGCCTGCTCCCGGGCTGTGCTGGGCGCTGATGCGCTGGCTGCCGGCAGCAGCAATTGGCCTCCCACCATGTGCTTTTTGGCTGGTTAAACAAGAGAAGTGGCAGCAGCACAAAGATGTAAGGAAAAGAGTTCCCATGAAGCCGAGGGGATGTAGCAAAGGCCCCCTGCCTAAGCAGCAGTGCCTGCCTTCAGCACACCAGGCCTGCTCCTCCCACTGCCCTCTGCTCGGCAGTTTTGGAATTGCTCATGGCAAAGACTACCCACTGCTGCAAGCAGTGCTCCCATCCCTCATTCTCTTCTGAATTTTGCAAGCCCAGCGTTCGGCTTTCTTTGGTCTCCCTCTCAGCCTTGGAAAATATCCCAATTTCAGAGCACTCTGAGCTCAGTTCAAAGGACTTTGAGTCCTCCCATTTTCCAGTCATTCACCTGGCCCATGAATGACGGGGAAGAACCATCTCGATCCTAGGGATTTCAGAAAAGGGGTAAAATCCACCTATAAAAGAAACACAGGGACTTGGAGAGATGGAGGGCAGGATGTGTCATCCCGACTGAAGCACTGTCATGCCTGAGTAACTCATTTGCCTTATGCAGAAATCTGTCCTGCTGACACACCGGCTGTAGAGAGGGGACAGAGCACTGATCAGACAGTTCTCCTGAACAGCCTGTCTGTCTTTTATCAGGTCACTGCATGAGCCCTGCACTTCCTTTTGTGCTGCTCGATCTGACACAAAAATGTTAGGCAGCGTTCCTTTTGGCCAGCTCTTCCCATTTTCCCTATTGCTCTCACCTTTCAGTGTGCCCCACAACACTTCCTTACCTGGGCTGCTTCACCCCTTGCGAGAAAGAGGAAGGCTTGTTGTCATGTTCCTCCCTGCTTCTGGGTTTGTGCTGTCCTGGTGCTCTGAGAGTAGGGTACCAGGGGAAGCTGTTGTGGCAGGAACCCTGTGTGATGGCACCTCCACAGAGATGTGATGACATGGGTATGTCCCAGGCTGAGAACCTGGGTAGGAAGGTGACCATGGATCATGCTTCCCATTTAAACCAGAGACTGAAAAACATGGAATTATGAAGATTATGGACTGGAGATCATGGAAATGCATGTCCTTCTACAAAGAGCAGACTTACTGCTAGGTCAGGAAAAGTCTCTGTAGATCCTTAGATTTGGAGGCATCTCAGCCTCTGCTCTTCCCATGGTCTCTCTGCAGCTGCACCCTTTAGAGGCAGCAATGAGAAGATCCCAGGTGAAGCCCTGCCACAGGGAGGGTACAACATTGTTGCTCATATGAAGCTGGGTCACTTCACACCACCCAGAGAGCGTGGGAACACGGAGAAACCACCCAGGGCAGAGAGCATTCATTAACAGTGAGGATCCAAGCTGAGACTAGGCTGCTGCCCAGCTGCGTCAAGCAGACAGCTGAAAGAGGACGGTCAGTGCACACACCTAGAGCAGACAGACTCAAGGTCCTTCAGCCTTCCCAGGGCATGTTGCCTCTGGGTGCAAGCTCCAGTGAGGCTCCAGTGGCTTGGGTACAGCTGCTTCTCTTTGACACCCATCTCCAGCTCTCCACTTGTGAGCTGGACAGCAGGAACTGCCTGTGGCTACAGCACAGAGCATGGGACAATCCTCCAGCATGAGTCCCCCTGAGGCAGCCACACCAATATTCCTGCCCCTTCTCCTCCCATGGGCCAAAGTGCCCAGCCGGATGGGAGCCGCCCCAGCAGGTGCCATCCCTGTGACACCCTCTGTGACTGCCTCAGACTTTGTTCTTCCCAGGACTTTAGTTTCACCTTAAAGATCTATTGCAAATCCAAGCAGTGCAGCCTCCCTCTGTCTCTGCGCATGGGCTACACAGCCCGAGAGGCTAGGCATGAAATACAGGAATCCAAAGGTTTTGACAAGCTGCAGACTCCATTTTAGAATCCTTCTAGACCCACAGCACCTATAGCCTGGCCTGCTTCTGCTGAACAGCTCTTTTTTCTCTCCTGCCCTCTCCCTCCTCTGTAGGATCTCACGCTGTGCCCGTCACTACAGCTTCTGTGCTCAGTGAGCAGAGTGTCTGCCCCCTCTTCAGGAAATGCTCGTGCAGTTGTAGCATTTTATTTAGTACATTCTGTTTCGTCTTCGGTGTTGACACCAATGAGAGCCCTGGAGCAGTAGCTGGGAGGCAACGATCTTTAACCGCTGGGAGGTCATCCCGGGGAACTGCCCACGTAACCTACCAAGGGGGAAGAGAGCCTCGTTACTGATCCGAAGTGATAGCAGGTCTGAGCTGTAGGAGAACTAAAGCGAGCAGAGGAATGCACTGGCCATCGGAACCTGCAGAAGGTGCACACAACCTTTCTTCTGAGCTGGCTGAACCTGCTCTGTGAAACATTCAGCAGCTTCCTTCTGCTCAGCACCAGCTCTGCCAGGCTCAAGTTCAGCTGGATCACCTCTTCATCCCTGTTAAATGGTTTAGAAAAGCAAGAGAAATTCCTTCCCTGAAAGAGACCCTGGCTTTCTCTCTAGACCACATGGTCTAGTGGTCAGGGAGAGGTTGGGATGAAGGTTGGACTTGATGATCCTAGAGGTCTTTTCAACAGAAATGGTTCTATGATTCCAGTGTTTGGGTAATGTTTATGATGTATATAATATAATGCCTACAGTCTGATTTTACCATTTGTGAGTTATGTATTGCCCAGGTCTCTACTGAAGTGCAGGAATGCAGAGAAGCTGCTGACAGGTGACCTTAAAAGGCCCTCACAAATAGGGTGATACTGCCAGTGGAGCAGGACCAATACTGTCATTGTCTCCAGGACCAATGTTCAGTTTCAAAGCAGGTGGTGGGCACCCAGAATTGTGCAAATAACTGGTAATGATACAAAGGTTTTGGAAGTGCAGGTGACAGCAGAAAAGAAAGCTGATAGAGAAAGCCCTTGGTCTGTAGCACAGCCACAGAGGTGGCTGTGAGCAAGCTGTGTTCAGCTTGCGTGTTCCCGCTGGTACTGTGTGACCCTCATGCCCTGGCTTCCAACCTCTTTGCTCTTTCAACATAGATACCAGAAAATCAAGGACATTGATGCATGTTTCTTAGGTCCTGAGGATGAACACTTGACCCTAATCATTCAAGTTGGTGACTTGCAGTTCTGTGCATGCAGGAATATGGGCTGAATCTGCTGGAGCCCAAGAGCCTTCAGGTTTGCTATAAAAGAAGGGGGTTTGTTGCTGTGATAGTAGCTGGGGGTACCGTAACCACGGCTTTGCTGAGATGCTGCCAGCACAAGATGCCTGGGTTGTTCCCAGTCTTAAGATAGGGTCTGAAGCCTTTCTGAAAGGCTGAGACAGATGTGTGGGACATGTAGCGATGAACTGTTACAGTCCTGAGGGGTCTGTGAGAAGATGAGGTCTGTGATCACAGGATCTTCCCAGCTATGGCAAGCTGCAAATATACCCCTCTGCACCATTTCAGTGCCTGGTTTCTGCTATTAAATTATTACATCCAGATAAAACTGTCATAGTTGAAGAACCATCCTTAGATGAGATGTTTGGAGCAAGGAAAAATGCCCATTCCCATCACGTCAAGGTTGTCTGAGCCTGTGTTGTCCTTAGTAGCCTGGGTGAAGAGGGTATGGACACGGGGCTTGTTGAGTTATGGCGCCAGGAGGCCACCTCAGCGGAGGAAGCTATTCAAGTGCCTCATCATACTGCCAGGCTTGGAGGCAGGCCTGTGATCATCAGCACCAACGCTAGTATCTCTCATTTCGTGTTATCATCTGCATCCAGCCCGTGGCTAGGCAATGACTGTGCAGCGTGCTGGATGCATGCAATCTGGTTCCTTCCATCTGCTTCTCTGCTGACTTGGACAGTTTCTCCTAGCTCAGACTGTTTGGTGATGAAGTGCCTTGAGCTGTAGGACAACCTGAATGGAAAAGTGACTGCTGGGTTTGCCAGATCCCATGGGAAAGTCAGATCTCCTGCATCCTGATGGAGCAGTGGTGCCTGGCTAGGTGCTGGGAAGAGAAGGAGGAGTCTACCTGTGTTAGTGAGACAGGTTGGGGCCATAAAGGTAATGGAAATAACAAGTGACGATAATGGTCTGTAAAAGAAAAGCTCTCACTGGTTTCCCTTCTGTGCACATACAGCAAGAGAAAGGGAACTAACCACCAGTATCCCATGTGGGGAGAAGACGTCTGCACCAGTCCTGTGCTGCACTTCACCAGCACACTGGGGCCTGCAGAAAAAACAGGGAGGGACTTTTTACAGGGGCTTGTAGTGACAGGATGAGGGGTCGTGGCTTCAAACTGGAGAAGGGAAGATTTAGATTAGATGTAAGGAAGAAGTTCTCCACTGTGACGGTGGTGAGACCCTGGCCCAGGTTGCCCAGGTAAGTTGTGGATGCTCCATCCCTGGAGGTGTTCAAGGTCAGGTTGGGCAGGGCCTTGAGCAACCTGGTCTAGTGGGAGGTGTCCCTGCCTGTGGCAAGGGGGTTGGAACTGTCTGATCTCTAAACTCACTTCTAATCCAAACCCTTCTATGATTCTACATTGCCCATCATGGACTGAGAAAGATCCAGCCTGTAGCAAAGTCCCAGCTTGAAGTGACCATGGTAGAAAACCAAAGCAATTTAAAATGTCTTTCCCAAACTGGTGGGTGGGCCTGGAGGAACCGTTGCACAGTAGATACCAGTAAAGGGGAAGAAGCCCATGCTGAGGTCTCTGTATTCCCTTCTCTCTGCCTGGATCCCCAGGGCCAGGGCATCCAGCCACATATTGCAGCGAGCAGTTGGAGGGTTTCCCTTGTGCTCGATTTTCTGTTACACTCAAGAAGGCATCACAAGATCTCACAAAGTGCAGAGGCACTACCAGGTGAATACTTTTTGGGTGAAGCAAATCTTGTATCAGCGAAGAAGGGACCACAAGAGTGACCTTAGAGCTGGATTTCTGCATGCAGAGCTCCCACGCGTGGAGGAAGGAGCAAAATACCTCTGGCACCCCCACACCCGTGTTTGCTGTGAAAGTGCATTTTAGAAGAGTTCAAATCAAGGAGGAAAAGGAAAAGCAGCAGAAAACAAATGTGTGAGCTGTGCAGGCATCAGCACCGTCCCTCTACACACCACAAAGCATAACTGGAGGAACTCTGTGGGTCTGGCCGCTCAGTTTTGTGTCAGAGCTTCTTCCACCAGGAGAAGACACTGAACCTATGTCCACCCACCTGACCACAGGACCTTGGGGTTTGCAGCGGTTCAGTGGTAAAAGTACTTTCTGAAGCCTTCTCTGTCAGCAGACCTGGATAAATAATGAGGAATCAATCATTTGCTGGAGAAGTTTATCTGTCTTCTGTTTACAGATGGCCCACATGGACATTCCAAGCGAGTGCATTGATGAACTACCTGGCCAAAGCTCTGGCTGGTGAGGTGTCGGTGATCTCACCCAACCTCTCCCAGGAGTGCTTGGCTGTCTGGTCTAATGGCACCTCCTGCTGCTGACATTGCTGCAGGCAGCAGCAGCATCTTCATCCCTTCCCAAGCTGCATAGGTGGGCAAGTTGTCTGGAAAACCGCACCCGTCTGTCAGCAGCCTGGCAGTGTCCTCCCCCTCTCCCCCTCGCTGAGGCAGAAAACGGAGGCTTAAGGGCCGAGAATGCCCCAAAGACAGACACACACGTCACTGATGGAGGACATCACGAGCCTGTGACATTCACTGCCACGGCGGCTGGCGGGATGGGGAGAATGAGAAAGACACAGGATGTTCCCATGGGTAAAGATAACGACAGTTCCTCAAACTATACAAAACCGTATAAACCACTGAATTCTCTCAGGCACCGCAGAACAAACCAGCCACTAAAAGCTAATGAAATGTCCCTTTTCTCCGCTAGTTTCTTGTCCCTTCCTTTGAAGCAGCTGCTCAGGAAGCTGCCTGCGGAGCTGATCGCATCTGGCACTGCCCAGATTGCTGCGTGTCGGACCCTGCTGCCTCGGTGGCTGTTGTCACTTGCTCCCCTCATTTCCCTGCCAGGTTTTCATCCACTGTCTGTCTCGTACCTGGGTGTAAGCAGCTTTCTGCTTGTACCAGACCCAGGACCAACCCCGTGCCTTCGCTACATTCACAAAGCAAGCCCACACCTAGTCAAGCAAGAAGGAATTCAGCTTCAGAGAAATAATCCCCCAAACTCCTATTATTAGCTTTTTGTAGCGACATTAATTTTAGAAGAAAAATTAGGTCCAAAGTGCTGGGCTCATTTTAATAAAGATTCACGGTCACAATTTAATCCCTTGACGAGGAAGAATCAGCTTTTGAGCACATCAGGCTCATGGCAAACTCCTCACAAAGTCACCGGAGTCTGACAAGCGGTGGCAGGAAAGCCGGGAAAGGTGCCTGATGCTGCGCAGGGGTCAGACAAACCCCGAGTTACCGAATGCGCGCTTCGCTGCCAGCACCCGCGGCACTTCCAGGGGAGATGAAAGCACCCAGCAAAGCAGAGAAGCAAGAAAACAGCTCTGAAACGGGCGCGCTGACAAAAAGAACCTGGGGAGGATGGGGCTCAAGATGAAAGTGCTGGAGGTGTGGTAGTGACTTCCAGGCAGGGATGAAGCTGGGGAGTGGAGCAGTCACCACAGTGACCTTTCCTGGCTACGGCTGGGTGTGGAGCTCCCTCCTGCAAGCATCTCAGCCATTGTTCCTTTCCTTCTGCAGCTAGCAATGTGGCTGCAAGCCCCAGGGAAGTCCCCCAGATTTGATGCTGCTCCTCAGTGACCGTTTCCTTCATTCCACATTTGCTTTAGTTCTTCCCACCCCATTATTTTGGCTCTGGGCAAGGCAATGGGATTACACAGGAGAACTGTGGAGACTTTGTCCTTCTTTAGCATGCTTGTTGGTATTGATAGGCTGAGCAGGAGGAGGCAGAGGCACCTGGATGTTTCATCATCACCGTGGTCTGATACAGCCACAGCGGTATCACAGGAGCATGTGGAGTGCAAGTCTGAGCCCGGGCTGGAGTCTGTGCAGACACACTACAAGAAGACAACTCTCAGACCCTAAATATTCTGTGGGACAGAATACCTAACACTTCGTGCTGTTCTCTAGGGAGGCATTGTTTTGCTAGACATCTGCTGTGCCCTTGTAACACGTGGCATAGCTATGGATCTTGTCCCTCAGGATTGCCTTCAGCAGGTCGCCTTGCCCACGTGGGAGCGGATGCTGGGTTTTCTCTAGCCACAGCTCCCCTCTCCAGAGCAGGGCCTCTGCAGAGACCTCGGTTCCTGTCTAAGTGCAACCAGGTGAAGATGCAGATTATTACACCCTGATGCCTGCTACACTTTGCAAAGCACCTACCTTGGAGGAGGAGGGACAGAGTTTCAAGGCAGCTCAGAGCTGAAAGGTGTTTGCCATGGTGATTTTGATGAGGCCATGCTGTGGAGCTGGAAGGCCCACAATGTTTGGAGATGGCCTTCTAGCATCAGCCAAATCTGCTTTCTGACCTTTGATGCAAGGTTTTGGAGGATGCCTATAATGGGATCGTAATCTCCAAAGGGAGGACAGTTGAGCTGGGCTCATGGTATTTAGGCTTCAGAAAAGCACGTGTGTTAAACCAGCTCAAACTCCCATCTGGGCGGTCACATGCCACCTTGGTCCTAGGCTGCCTCCTCCTGCTTCACTTTTGGGGTCAGGTTCTGCTGAGGCCTGGAGACTCCATGGTGTTGATTTACCAGTGAGACCTGGGCACATCCCTAGGGCCACTGCAGAGTGGGTCTTCTTGAGGAATTGTCTGATTTCCCCCAGCACCAGAGCAGCTCTAGATGGCAAAGCTAAGGCTTTCTTTGCCAACCTCACAGTCCATGGGGTCTCCTAAAAGAGTTACAAAATGCCCACAGCCATGCGGTGGGGGCATTCAGACCTAGGTAGCCTGAGGAAATGATTCACAAGGTGCCAGGTACAGGGGAAGGGATTTTCGGGGGGGAAGGGGGTCCCTTTCTTCTCCACTGCTCTGTTCCCCCTACACCACCCTTCCCGCTCTCCTCAAACCTGCCTGCCTACAGCTACAGGGCATCGCTTCAGTTCCCGACTTCACGCGCTCCTCTTCACTGCGATTCCGCTGTCCTCTGTGTGTCCTTACAGCTGGCAATGCCTTGTATGTCTTCAGGAAATGTTTGTAAAGGCTTTAGTTTAGTTTGCAATGGGACACGGGGGAAGCACCAGGACTTTGAGGAAATTCTAGCGTGGAGGCCCAGGGGCTCAGAGCAGTGAAACCTTCTGCGCCTGCAGGAAGCTTGCTCAAAGCTGCTTTGAACGAACACGTGGTGGCTGTGCCGGGGTCGCTGGGCATGGCTGGCCCAGGGCACTGCTCCTCCATCCCTACAGCACCCCAGAGCTGCCCTGGAGGGAACCGCTTTGAAGAAGTGGGGAGTGTATCAGACAGCTTGTGACGGAGGATCTCCTCCACCCTGAGGGCAACAGTTGAGCCCTTGCAGCAGGGACTCAGCTGGTCTCAATGCACCTTCCCGGGCAGGTGCCAACAGCCCCAGGCTGGTGTGGCAATCCCTGTGGAGCCTGGGAGGCACATCACTGTGCGGGGGGTGGCAAGGCAGTGGGGACAGCGCGGCCATGGTGGGCAGCATGGCCTGACAGCCCGGGGGGCAACGTCTGCCCAGCACCAGATGGTGCTGCGGGCACTGCCATGGGACAGGAACCTCCTGGAGGGGTGAGGGAGCTCTGTCCCTGAGCTGCCCAGGGCAGACTTGCTTGGACACCCAGGATTCCATGAAAGCCCACGCGTGTCTCCGGGGTCCCCAATCCAAACGACTCATGCACATTTATACAGCCTGTAGGAAACCTATCGCTGCGTGTGTCCAGAGGGTCCCCGGCACTCATATACAGCTTTCGGGTCTATGTAGCCCTCAAACATCCACAGGGACCATATTCCCTGCACACACTGATCCACCCTTACAGGAACAACACCCAGCGCACACACTGCCAGAGACCACGCAGCCTGCAGGTCTCAGCGCCCCATGGGCACTGCTGTCCTGCACCCGGACTGTCCGCACAGCGGGACCACAGCTCCTGCCCATCCCTCCACGGGCCCTGCACCACACGCACCTCTGGACACCCCTGCCCGCCTCTGCAGGGACCGTGACCCCGCGCACCGCGCCTCGCTCGTACCAACGGGGACCGCGCCCCCCGCACCCCCTATAACGCCGCACCCCTCAGTCACCCCGCACCCCCCTATAACGCTGCACGTCTCTGTAACCGCGCACCCCCCAATCCCCCGGCACCCCGCTATAACGGCCCCGCAGGGACCCTTCCCCCGCACGCCGCCGGCAGCCACACGGCTCCGCCCGAGCCCTCCCGGGCAGGCGGGGCCGGGGCCGGGGCCGGGGCGCTCTGCCCCGGGCGAGCCGCGGTGGGGGATCGGGGTTGAGCCGGGGTGAAGCCGGGGGGAAGCGGTGAGAGCCGGGGGAACCGAAGGGGAGCCGGGGAGTAACCGGGGGCGGGGTAACCGGGGGTCCCCGGCCCGGCGCGCCGGCGTAAGCGGCGCCCCCCGGCCCGGCGCTGCACGGAGCGGGCCCGGCAGCGGTGGGCGGGCCTACACCGGAGCGCCCGGCCCGGCCCG
>JAVSBS010007542.1:0-31262 GCA_033124195.1 Coracias cyanogaster
AGAATCCAGACTTTTCGACAATCCCGGGATCCTTGGGGGGGGGAGGGGGGGGCAAAGGTCTATGCAAAGGCTCATGGGAGCCGCAAAGCATTACTGGGAAAGGGAATCCACTGCCTCAGTGAGACATAAATCTCCATTCATCACACTCCTATTTATAACACATATCCCAGAATAATGTATAGTTGATTTTCCATGACTATAACATGTATCCACAATTTACCTGTCCCAAAATACCTTACAGAGATAAGTGAATAAAAATTAAAAAGTAAAGGTGGGGGAGGGAGACCTAGACCAAATATTGCTCTTTTTTTCACTAAATGTAAGATCCATTGCAGACCGATTTATTTATTATGCATATCCAGATAAACAAAAAACTTTTGTTCTGCAAATTAAGGCAGGTTAGTGTACTCAACTGGTAAGCACTGTTTAGCTCCCAAAACTTTTGGCAATCCAAAGCTCTCACCTTAAATAATGGACTAAGACTTACAAACAACTGAGGATTGAATGAAGTTAGGTAGATTTTTAAATGCTATTGTTCAACCCGAGTCCTGAGGAAGGTGCATCTTCTAGAAACACGCAAATTCAAAGAGGGAAAAGCCTTGGAAATAGTATTTGGCTTCAACTTTACATGCATGGCCCTGCACACAGGCATAACTCTGCAATCTCAAAGAGAACACTAGTAATTTACATAAATTACAAATGTATCCCTTTTTAAAATATTTTTTAAAGATCCTTATTGATCTTTTTAAAATAAAAGATCAATAAATACTTGGAAATAATCCTTGCATCTCATCTGTTGCTAACACGTTACCTTGAAAAGATGATGTAACAAAATAAGATAACATCTATTTAATCATCCTGTATGCAGAAGGGAAGCAAAATTTCTCTTTCATTATTATGGACAATTGGACCCGGTGCAGCCTCCAAAATATTTAATCAAATGTGCTATTTTCTTTCAGGCACAATAAAAATACTTAGGACTTTCTTTTCTTTCATCCCCCTTCCTTGACACTATAAAGACTAATGAATACAGTGGTTTACATACCTTATCTCTAAGGAAGAATGACCTTCAAAGGCAGTTATGAAATGGAACTTAAGAATTCCTCCATCTTCATTAGTTTGATATTAAAACTTATATGTTGTGGGCTTGGTTGGTGGTTGCTCTTTTTTTTAATTGTAGTTAACTATCTCAATACAGCTGATTAGGGGTTTTATTTCCATTACCTTTAACATGTAGTTGTTCTTTCTTATAAGCAAATAAACAGAGTTCATTTCCCTTTGCTCAGAGCACATGAGACATTTCACATTTCCTGAGTGAGGGCACAGATGATGCATCTCTCACCAACCATCGCAGACAGCAATGCTGTAATAAATTGGCAATAAATTATTCACCAAGCACTGTGTAAAAGAAAGTTTAAATATCTTTCTGGAAAATGCTATTAACTTAATACCTAAAGAACCAGCCATATAGAGTCAAACCTGCTGAACATATCTGTGTGTACATATCCAACAGATCTACCTAGAATACAATTATATTTCAACAATCAAACCCCTGAGGTACCCCAAAACTGAAAGTAGGTGTTTCAGGTGCTGGTTTTTTAATTTGTTTTTGTAGGAAAGTAGATACAAATATATTCATAGAGACACGCTTGTAACACAAGCAACTAACAGCAAAACTAGTCTCCTAAACTTGTATTCTTCAATATAACTGCAAATTACAAAGCATTCAAAGTGACATCCTCTGATTTTATATAAAAATAAAAATTACTTCAGTCCTTTTGCTACTGTGGTTATAAAGCACTGTGCACCAATTTTTTAGTCTCTTCTGTGGCATCAGAAAAAAAATCTAACATTCAGTTATATAAATATAAATGGTATATAAATATCTTAGGCCAGCTTCCAAAATACGTGGTCAAATTTTACCGATCTCACTAAAGTAGTCATATGTTAAAATAGCTTTGAAGTATTTTTAAAATCTAAAAATATATGTACAAGTAAATCTTGCCTGACATAGCTACAGCAATAACCACAAAATCAGGATAGCATAATATCAGATAAATAATATTGCACTTCAGAGCATAACTTTAACAACAGATTTTCTACTTGCAACAGGTGATTTTGCTTTCTTTACACAATTTTTTCCTCATCTACCATTCTCTTATTTCACAGAGTGTGAAGCCAATAGGAGACATATCACACTGTGTCATCTTCATAGTCCTCCATTTCTTGCATCCTCTTTCCATAAACAGGAGATACCAGGGCACCTCTCAGACCAAATTTCATATAAAACAAGAGGAGATGCAGGATGGCAGCCAGTTTCATCTGAGGGGGAACATCTATTCAGACTGTTATTCCTTGGCTATCTATATAATTACAGTGAGAAATTACACGAGATTCACAAGGCCATGGTTGTTGTCTTTTCACATGAAAGACAAGAGCTCCTTTTCTGAGAAACTAATTTTGAAATGGCTTGTAGATGCAGTAATTTAGGGCAGGAAAAATAAAACAAAGACAAGCTATGAATAGGCAATTTGTAATTTCCATTTTCTCTTTGAGATAGATACCTTTTTTATCCAGCGTGAAGATGGAAAACAGAGCTCCTTGCCACAGTGCACAGCTAGCTCTAGTTGAGATAATCACAACAACTTTGTCCCAGCATTGGCAGGGCAGAGACAATACTGCTTATTAGCACAAGTGAGATTCATTGCTATAGCCAAAGAAGAAACATCCGCTACTCATAAATCCACAAGTAATCTTACATTGTTATAACTGCACTGTCTGTGCTTCCTTTTTGTCACTTACTTACAAAAATAGTTTTTATTACAGTCTATTCTGGGTGAAGGTCAAGTGAGAGAGATAGGATTGGAAACTTAAGTCTTTTAAATGGAGAGAGCACATAATGCAAATTGCTTTAATATAAGTTCTTCTGCCTGCAGCATAAGCCTTGACCTGGAAAACCCCTGCATCTTTAGCTTTCCAGGTTTTGAAATAATTCACTTTATATGCAAGAATATACTATGACCTCAACCACACAAACATTTGTTCCAATAAATGCAGATAGTTCTCTCTTACAGAGAACTTTACACTAGGGCTTGCACTGTGATCACCAGACTTAGTTTAATAAAGAATGAAATAATAGCTTGACAGGCTACAAAAGACAAAGCCTTTATCTGTTGCAGCTTTCTAACTTGCAGATTACAGTGGTAGAAAAGGTAATTCTATTGAAGAGAAAAGGAATGTGTTAAATTGCCTGGAAAAAAAATTAAGCAATCCACGAAGACACAGAAATAAGAAGCTGCTTGTTTTCTGAAATGGTACCTGCTTATGAAATAGCCAGAGAGGAACATTAAATGAATCAACATAGCCAGTAAATTTATCTGAAAGAGTAGGGGCATCCAGGGTCTTAATCATTACCCCTAATGTTTTGCTAACATACAAAAAATGGCAAAAAAAAAATGTTGATTGATTGCTATGAATTTCTGGCAGATGTAGTTTTGAAGCATGATTAGCATTGTATCCTAATGTTTTTGATAATTGTTCAGAGTTGATGCTTGTCTTCTGAACAAGGCATATCATTTATCCAAAAAGAAATTGCTGGCTGTAAAAATTAGAAAAATTTGTAGAAACTAAGTTCACTGCTACCCTTTTCCACAAAATGGCACTTCTTTGAAGGAAAAAAGAAGAAACAACTTACATTATTAGTAATTGATACAGGTCTAATTTAATGTGCATTGTCCAAATACCTTTGCACTTTGCAGGTTATTAACTGTTACAAGATCCTAGGTGAATTTATTGTGTCATTACACAGCAACTGTAGGAATATTTCTGGAAGAAAAACCTACAGTGAAATATCAGCTCTGTTTAACAGAACGTATTTGAAATGCAATGCCTGGTTTGTAAAAGTCATTAAAAGAGTTTCTTCAAGTCTTCATATTCATATGTACCATAAATGTTCTCAAATGACACATCTTTAAGAGTGTGCTTATACATGTGTCTTAGGGGTTTTTTTGCTTTTCCACATCTTTCTCTGTGTATAACTGATCACTGAATAAAGCAAACCAAATGATTTTATTCTTTTACAGTGATCTAATCTTTGTTTCTTCCTGCTAGCAGAGAAGATTTTTGAAGCAAGGTGCCTAATAGAAGTGGTATCATAAAGATTTAAGCATTCAGATCTAAACTGACAGTTCTTTTAAAAAAACTCCTCAAGTATCTCAAAAGAAGGAAAAAGAACTCTAAAGAAAGCACAACAGAGCCAGATAAACAACAAGAGTGGGTACTGCAGTCATCTTTATATGCTGAGCAACAAAGATGTAAAACAATAGCAGTAATTACAGTCCCTGAAGCTCAGTGGGTTAACAGCAGTGGCATTACTTTCCAATCAGCACAAGAACACCCAGTTACAAAGAGTACTTTTTACATTGATGAGGAATTTGATTTTTCTTCTACTAAGGTTTGCAATACAAGTAAATACAAGATTAATGTAACATAATGTTTGAAATACAAATCAATATGAATTCAATACTAGTGCAAAATTAGCAAAATCTCTGTCAAGTTGAAGTCTTTACTGGCATTTGCCCACTTAAAGCACCTGTCTGCCCTTGTGTTATCACTGACTAATTGTATTCTCACCATGGCTCTTCCACAGCTATTGTTCCTGACCTCTTCCCTACCAAAATACAGAACTATTTTACCTGAAATCAATGGTGCTTTAACTCAACTGCCTGGCTTGGGTAACACAGAATCACAGAATCACAGAATCATTATGGTTGGAAAGGACCCCCAGGGTCATCAAGTCCAACCTTTCTCCTAGCATCTCTCTAACCACTACACCATATTCTCAAGCGCCGCATCTATTCGTTCTAGGTCAGAAGTGAAAATGGGGTTCATTAACCCATAGTCCTTTTCAATGTAAGAGCTCTTAGCCCTAATATTACATTCCGACCAACACAGTGGTGAACGATAATGGAGTAAATATACTATTGGTGTATCTTCTGCAGGCAGGGAGATACTGAGGGCGCTGTATTGCTATCAGTTATAGAATAAAAAAGAAACAAAACTAAATACAATAATGTTAAATATTAATCGTGATGCGAGTTGTGTTACAGAATGGAAAGCTCCTTTTCCCATTGCCACCTTTTGGGTTCTCTTATGGCCATAGCTCTAAAGCCATGATAGTGGTGAAATTCTGTTCATGTACAGAGACACCAAGGATATGGAAGAAATTGCACATAGATAAATCAGTGCATTGTTTTTGTCCCAAGGTAACAATATTTCAAAGTACTTTCATTCTGATGTTTTTTAGAATAACTATTTGAAGTGAATTGTTGGCCTTGGACAAATTCCTGGAGAAGAGAGTGACGTACATGTCACAAAAGAAATCATTGTTATAGGCACAGCTAGTGACAGTGCTGGGTTTCAGCAAACAAGTAAGCTGACATAAAGCCTACCATGCAATTACTGGCATAAAGAAATCTCCTCTAAAACAAGATTGAAGGCACGGCCTCTGGCACCTCAAGTTTGAATAATAGAGCAATGGTAACCAATAGACCGTATCAGCGATGGAGTAAGAGAAAGAATTAATTTCTAATCCTGTTCGTGTACCTATTCAGTGGACTAAAACAAAAAAGTGAGATTTCCGATGCAATCAATGTACAAAATATTATAAGAATTCGATTATTGAATATAACTAAAAATACATTTCCGATTTGACACTGTGGCTATGAACTCAAGATACTTTAAGATTTCTGAACTGTCCATTAGAGCTGCTTTCTCCAGGTCTGTCACTGTTCATGAGCTTCAAAGATTGCCATTGTTCAACCAATCAACTTAGGCAAAAAAATACACACACCCCTTCACAACAGCAAATTGTGTCCTGGACAGTCTGGAGCACTGTAGTCGATAGGGTGTTGACAAAATGTTATCTGGAAGACAATAGAAAACCCAAATTAAAATCATAGTCAAACAGCTGCTCGCACTGCAGCGTACAGTAACGCTCAGGTTTGACTTTGGCCGGACAGTGTTTTGAGATACACTTTACAGTGACTGAAGAAAAATAGGTGTGAGAACTGTGCAAGATCATGTCCTTCAAAGAGAAATCTGATGAAAGAATAAGGAAACGATGGGTTTCCCACTGATGACTAGCTACAGGTATTTGTAGGGGACTGTATATGAGTGAATGAGAACTACGGATGTTAATTATGTTATGGTCATGATTAAGGGGCATATGAATTTAAAAGGAGACAGTAGTATGGACAGATAAGTCTTTAATGATCATGCACATCTTGAGGTCTCAAAAGAAGTAGTACAAGGAATTCTAAAGACTTGGAGAAGAGGAAAATTAAGCTATTAGTCTTTTCGATGTGACAAAATCTAGTGATTTCCACTTCTACTTGATATATTGATTAATCTGTTCCAAATATTCAGTTGTAAATGCACAAGGTAGGTTATTGTGTCAATGAATAAGTAGCATAACAATATGCAATAAGGCTGTTCATTAGAGTAACAGGTGTATGATTTGAAAGTTACACATTTTAAATGCTCACTTGTTACAACAGAACTTCTGCAGAAGAGGAGGAAGAGGAATTATACTATTATGCATAAAAATTTTAAAGATAAATAACAAAGTAACAAAGAAACAACCAGACCATTAGTTCTAGCTGTTTGATTGTTCTGCCCAAACCCAGACAATAAAAAACCATACTAGTTTACAAAAAGCAACTCAGAGGAACTTTTCCAGCAGCATATCTGTCATTCAGGGGATTTTCCTGTAGCTTCCTGCCTGCAGTGAATGCTCCTCCTCAGGCTTTAAAGTTTCTGCTGTTTTTTGGGGGTTTTTGTGCATTTGGGTTTTTTTTAAGTTTAAATGCTCATGTATGAGGAATGAAATGATAAATTTAGGAAAAGAATCTCTGTTTGAGATGTCTCCTGGTTTTCACAGGTAGAAAATTCATATTTTTTTGTATTCTGAGGCTTAAGGCAGTGAACAAATGTTTTATTCTTCTGAGTCAGGTATGTGAACAGGCACCTTAAATCTTAATGTTGAAATACTCTATGCGTTTCTACTTGTATGGAATATTTATTTATTGTACATATGTGCTTATCTGAGACTTGTGAGGAACTAAAAGTAGTGGGACTGTTTCACATGTAAAATATGCTAAAGTTTAATAGTCACTTAAAAAAAAGTAATGTGTAGGGAGTTATTAGAAAAAATATTAAGGTGAACGATGAGAATTAAACTCTATGTAAGATAATAATGGCCTTGTTTGAGCTCTGTGGGAGTTAAGCTGTTATATTTGGCAACATCAAACTTCATAGACTTTTGTATATATTTTTTACATGAACGTTTTTAGAATGTGGACTGCATTTGAGTTATTTCAGATTTTCTAACATAGCTCAACATGGGGTAGAGAATGTGGTTCTTGTACCTTTAAAATTTTATAAGCACTTGAAGATGAAAGTTTATTTCAATAAAACCAAGCTCAAAGATGCATTTTAAGTCAGCATCCACTCACAAGACTTCTCCCCGACACTGCTCAAGAGAATTGTGATGGATTAACTGAGTGCATAACAGATATTGTTTTAGTGCATTAGCCCTGATTTCCTGTTCAGAGTGATTGATTGAGCCTCAGTCAAGACAGTGTCCACAGCAAATATTAAGCAAACTTACCCAGACACAATCAATCACTCTTATCAAAGGATCACCACATTTGGAGCAAAAAAACCCCAAATGCTAAAGCACTACCTGCTTTGCACTGTGTTCATCCAGTTTTAATTATTTTTCTTAAAAGCACAGAAAAATAGATGGCATTTGTGACACTATTGTTTGCTTCCATTGGTCTTCCAGCGGTAATGTGTAGAAGTGTAATTTACTTGTTACAACATGTTTGCTATTTTTAAAAATGTAGGTTTCAAACAAGACATGGCAAAGGCAACATAAACTACTTTGAATATTTAGAGAACAACTTGAGAGTAAGAGAGGTCATTTTTCTGTAAAAACTGACCTTGGTGGTTTCAGACATCATTCATTATCCCCAGTAACAATGCTTTTTCTCTGAGGACTGCCTTTCTAAAAAGTTCTGGTATATTCTGTTATTGTAACAAATTAAGCACCTGAAAATATTACTTAGGCGCAGTCAAAATTTCTTATATATAGCAGGCAAATAGGATTTTATCGTTTCAAGGGTATGGAAGATTCTCTTTCTGTTTCAGAGCGATGTGACTGAGCTTTGCGGTGCTCGGTGTTGCAGCAGGCTGGTGTTAGACAAGGCGTCGTTAGCGGGTTCCTCTTCCGATGGGTCTCTGCAAATGCTAAAACAAACTGAGACAGCGCAAGGGCTTTTGAGATCTGTCTCGGATGGCGGAGTTTTAGCCTCTCAGCGCACTTAGTAGGATCCTATTTAATCACCAGAAGAAATTTTTTTTTTTTTTTGGATGCAGCTAGGAATGAAAGGTCCTGCCAAACTGATATAAAACAGAGAATGAAAAATAATGGTTCTACGCCATAGGAAAGACGTGAAGTAGCAAAATTTCATGACTAATGGTTGTTTTTTTCTTAAAAGCTAAGAAAGTACTTATAAAAACAGTGGAAGAATGGAAAATCAGGATTTAGGAAGTTAGTAGTCAACTACAGAAGCAGCTGTTGGAGTTCGAATTGCTCTGTGGCCCAAGGTTTCCTCACCATGCGGCAATATAAGCTTATGAACTTCCTCTGCTGGCTTGGGAGCTATCAAGTAGTGATATCAGACATGCTTCTCTGGAGGAATTCTCCCCATGAGTTACTGCATCATCTTTATGGCCACTACTTACCATCAGCCCACTAGAAAGCAATTGAATTAAGTTTTCTCAGTTTAACATCAGTTCCAGCATATCCTTTTCTAGGATCGCTGTTGGTAGCTCAAGACATCGCTACCAACTGTGTTTCAGTTTTCACTTTGTTTTTTCTAAGATAAGTTATAAAAATAACCTCCTAAAACCCAACCTTTGCTTTCCTGGTAGAGGGATTTCCCCACTGCTGTGGATATTCCAGCTGGCAAGGAGTTTGCCTCCCTTTACTATGAGTCAGTATTGAATGCACATTGATGCAGTTTTCAGTTGCCTTCCATTTGAGTAACTCACTAGAGTGACTGTCTAGAGTCTTCGTATTTCACCAGCCTCTGATACCTCTAATAGCCCTAGTTAGATGGATTTTTATTGCATAAGCAGAGTAAACCAACTTCTTATGGTTCAGGCAAGAGCACAAATGCTTGTCCTGTTTATATCCAAGAGAGCATCTGCAACAGACTTTAATTGCTTCAGAGCATGCAGTGGGAATGTCTTCAAATGAATTTACATTGCAAGCTTGGTCAACTAAAATGCTTTTAATTGTTCACTGGCAGCCATTCAACCCATTTTTTACACTCTGATTGTAGTGCATAGCTGCTTTGGTGTGTGCATGTTAATAGTACGTAGACACATCCATCCAAGAAGCCATTATCTAAATGTATGTGACACCATAGTTTACACTCTGTATGTGTACCAGAGTTTTAAAAAAATTACAGCCATAGAAAATAGATTTATATGATACATTATAAGACCCATCTAGTAAGCAAATAGTTTCCTATATTTTCATTTTCTTCCTTCACCTATAAAACGAAAGAGGAATGAGGGAAGTGGGACAGCCACAACTGCAGCGCTCCCCTCCTACATTCCTCTGCTACCTCCTCCCCACAGACATGCTTCCAGCCTTCTCCAGACCCATGGACAGTTGTTCACAGAAGGACATATGATATATCCTGCCCCATTCCTCACTCAGAGCAGCTCTTTTCCTTTTTGTTAGTGGTGGGAGAGTTGATCTAGGAGGAAGCAGAAGCTGTAGAAAGTGTCTCTATGCACATGGAGTATTTCGCTGGCCATCTCCAGACATTTTTGCTTTCTATCATATAAGTCTGACAGGATCAAGCCTGAGGAGTTTATAGTGGAAGTGTATTTTTTGACATACTGTCCAATTTTGACTCATCATAACTATACAGTCCTTTACCTCTATGCCACTTTACTTTTTTGCAGTAGCTTTTTAAAAAATAATTCTGATGAAGGTCTTCTGGTGCATGAAGTATGAGTGAAAGCTGTGCTTGCCTTCTGGTTTAAAAAATTGAAGCTAGCAGTGGAAGTTGCCTTTTTGCACTACTGACTCAGTTACAGCAACGTCAAGTAGATGATTTATGTGATAAAGAGATTTCTTATTAACTCATAGAGGCCATTTAAGCTTCTCAGTAATTTTTTTTCTCCATTATATGCTATTCATGTGTACTGGGCTTATGTGACAAGGTTTTGGTAGTGGGGAGGGGCTCTAGGGGTGGCTTCTGTGTCAAGGGATCAGGAGCTCCCCCCATGTCGAGCAGAGCCAGTTTCACACGGTTTTAAAAATAGACCCACTGCTGCCCAAAGCTGAGCCCATCAGTGATGCTGGTGGCACCTCTGTGATAACATACATAAGAAAGGGTAAAAACCACTACATAAACTGTTTACTGTAGTGATTTGTCTGTCTGTGCTTGCATAACCTGGAAACTGAGATTGTGCACATTATAGTACATGAGCAGATTATCAGTAATTGTATCTTCTACGCTGTGGCTTCTCAAAAATAGACAAACACTGAATTATATCTGCAATAAAAAAGAACAGACTTCAGTCTAATTGTGATAAAATATGGGAGAATGCACATCTAGTTGATGGCTGTGTTTGGGGTTCTGCAGAATCTTACCGCTTGGGTAAGTGGGGTTTTCTGTGCTGTGTGCAGTAGTCTTGGATCAAGCCATTCTCTAGCAAGCTATTTAAATTGTACAGATTTCCTAAATGTTCAGAGAGATTTTCTTAAAGCATTTTCAGTTGAGGTGTTTTAGAAATATCAAGAAATAAGCTTTACTAATTTTCTTTATTTAATAGACTAAGCCAAGGTAAACCATTGGAGACTGTATAGTCTTTCAAGGAAATGTCCTCATCAGCTAGAGATTAAATTAGGTCATTTTGATAACCTGGTTTGGTGAACAAAATTGGTTTGATATTTGATAGTACCTCCCCTGGAGTTTTGGGTTAAAAATAGTGAAATAGTAGAAGAAAATCTCCAAAGGGGATTTTGCATCTCAGTGGATGTTTTTCCTTTGAACAAAATAATGTTTCATTTTACAATTGAAATACACTGTGCCTCTGAACTTTCAATGGCTAAAGCTATTAAGTAAGAGTATCACATTTCATTTATTATATTACATTTTAAGTTCAGTCCATGCATTTTTAATTCTGTTTATGTCTTGAGAGCCTGCCTCCAGTGGAATAAAACCAATCAAGAATCTAGAATGAGAATTAAAATTTAGGTCCTAATTCACCATTGCCCTGTGGTTCCTTTGTATTTGCTTGAATAAGTACAAAGAACACATAAAGTAAATGTGAGGACCCTCTGGAGAATACTGTTATTGTATAGGGTCAGATAATGGTCAAATCCTGCCAGGCCCACCTAAGAGTCCCTTAATGTAAGAAAGGTGCACTCCATGGTGGCTAAAGATGGAAGGAATTTTATTAGCTCTGTGCCAGGGCAAGGTAGGAGAGAAATGGGCCAAAAGAAATGGTTTCACAGAGGATCTGTGTTCACAATATTAAAAAAAAAAAAGTGAGAGAATTGATGGTGAAGGTCAGGTGCGTTTAAGCTAGCCTGCCCCATCTGAGCTAGGAGTGGTGACTTTCCAAGCTTTCAGAAATTTGTGAATTAAAAAAAAAAAAAGTTATATATGGGAGGAAGTGAGGTACTGGGGTACTAGGAGAAACATCTGAGGTGTCTGTCTCTTAAGAAGTCTTGCGAGCAGAAACATGGTGTGGTGAGTTGACGCCAGCCAAGCAGCTAAAGTCCCACCTGGCCACTCGCCCATTCAGCCCCCCACATTGGGATGGGGAGAGAACTGGAAGGGCAAAATAGAGAAAAACTCACAACTTTAGATAAAACCAGTTCAATAGGTGAAGTGGCACACACAAGCATAGCAAAATAATGAATTCATTCGCTACTTCCCATTGACAGGCAGATGTTTGGCCATTCCCAGTGAAGCTGGGCTTCACCACTCGTAGAGCAGACCTAGGATAGCAAACGCCATCACTTTGAACATCCCATTCCTCTCTCTTTGCCCCCAGCTTTTGCAGAGCATGACATCAAACGGTCTGGAATATCCCTTTGGTCAGTCGGGGTCAGCTCTCCTGCCTGTGTCCCCTCCCAGCTTCTCGTGCACCCCCAGCTTTTCCATCTTATTTTCTCCCTCTGTCCTAATGAGGAGGAGGAGGGAGAGAGTGGCTGGGTGGGCATCAGGCAGCCAGACAAGGTAAACTCATCACATCCGGGAAATGAAGATGTTTTTATCTTGTGCTACTACATGGATTCATGCGTACATGTGTGTTTCATTGTTCTTTCACTCCTGACCTTGCTATGTAGCTTTAGTTTTTGCTGCTTTTAAATCAGAAAGAAATAATGTAATCTTAAGGTACAATCAGAACTCTGCTTTGTTTAGCAGAGCAATTTTCAGTTAAAACTTTGCAGGCTTTTTTATATTCAGTTATTTTCTTTGCTATGAATGGACTCATAATTCTGTCAAAACAGAGACTGAGAAAATGACGTGTGATTTAATATTCACCTTTTTAAAGGACATAGCTTTTCTGAGTACAGGAGGAGGACTCAGGGCTGAATGTTAAAACTCACAAATTTAGCAAGGCCTACTGTATTTTTCAACGCTAAGAACTGTTCCACGTCCTTGGAATTAAACTAAGGCAAGATCTTTGAGAATCTGTCTGTCCTATTGACAATCTTTTTCGTTCATGAAGGAGGCGTTTTTCCCATGACCAGATTGTCCCGGCCACTTTGAAGGTTTTTTTCCTAGACGGGGTTCTGTTTTTCTTTGCTTGTCAGAACCCTGTTAGGTAGGCTTGATTTTAAAGGTAATTTTTGCCTTTTAATGATAGGAGGACAGTGCCTGCGATCACTATACGGAAGAGATGGTGAGTGTTTTAGGACAAGGCTGTATCTCAGGAGCAGTCCTCTGAGGAGAATCTGACCTGTAATGCTATGGAATATTTAAGCTGTGTGCTGTATTTCAATGAAAATCTATCTTAGAAATACAGGGAATACTTTTCTGATATATTTTTGCTTTCACTTTTCTATAAGTCATCTTTTTGTCATTGATTGGGGAAAGTACAGGAGATGATGAAATATCTTACACTTTTCTGTAAAGACTTTGATATGCTGTTGGTTTTGGTTTTTTTTTCTGTCTTCCGAGGCAGCCTTCTGCACTCTTGAGGCTTTATTATTTTTTTTGTTTGTTTTTTAGTTTGTTCCTTCCTACTGTCCTCTGTGAGCAGAGCGATGGGAACATTTCTTTAGCTGTTTGTACTCATGTGTCACGCACTTCTTGGGACTTAGTTATTCCAGTCTCTCTCCCTTCCTCAGTTCTTGATGTTCTGACATTCAGATGAGTCACCAAATGCTTTTTGTTGGTGGTTAGATCAGTTTCATATGTGAAATTAATTTCAAATGTCTGTTCTGAATATACTTGTCTACCTTCAATTTGCCTGGCGTATTGAACAGAATTCGATTAGCTGTGTTTATAAAATGACTTCTCTCCAGGCCTGCAGTTCAGCTGGAAGTGTGAGATGACTTGGGAATTTGTGGCTTGCAAGCTTCAATTGCTGGAACATCCAGAGTCATCAAATATATCTTCCTTTGTAGATGCAAAGCAAGTTGCACCTCAGGTTTTTAATTACAGCATGCAGCATGGCTGGGTAGTGTGGGGGTGTTAATGTCAGCTGAGTCTACAGAGTAATAGCTGAGCAGCCTTGTTTTATCTAACAGGCTAGATGTAGGTTCAGAACCCTCAGGTATAACCCGTATTTGAAACTAGTGTGATAAGGCGCGCAATACCCTGCACAAAATGCAAACTATTTGCCACACTTTTCTATTCCAAGTTTGGTACCTAAATCTGAGATTTGTCTAGAAGCAGCTTCCTTCAAACTGGTTATCAAAACTTAATTTCTTTATATAGGATTATATTAGTATATCCTCTTGACTGTGTATAATTATCAGAGATGATTCTCACTGTTGTTTTAGGCTTCAACTGGTCTTCAGCTGAAAACCAGTTGATTGTATGCTGAAAAATACAATAATCAGCATGTTTACAAGCATTTCTAGTATGCTTTGGTAACAGAAAAGAAATAAAAATAGTGTAGTACTATAAAAAGTGATATGTGTTATGATAATGGTCATGACCAAGTATCTGATAGGAGCAGATGGATATTATAGCGATTTTCTTTACCATCTGAGTGGGAATGTAGTTGTACTGATGTATTTACATTTCACTCTTCTTCTTTATCATCTAGTAATAATATACTATTTCTAGATTAAAATAGTCAGAAAAATATTTATTCTCATTTTAATCAGCCAGGTTGTATGTAATTTTAAAACTATATACACAGAGAAGGTAATCTTCCAAACCCAGTAACAATCCTGAAATGGTGCGTACAATGAGAAGATTCTTTAGTTCTTTTCTGTGAAGACAACTTAATTTTTCTATTTATTTAATTATCATATAGTATAGTTGTATCTAAAGATTGAAAGCTACATTCTCTGCTTTGCTACTGCCATATGGGTGTGTTACTAGCGAGTCAGTATAGAACGTGCCGTCTATTTATTGTTCTCTTTTATGGTATTTGTGCTGGTGCTGACTTTGAGAAATGCATCATTAAAGCACCTTATCCTTAAAACATACTGTTAAAGCAACATTTTTGATGATGTACTACTGTGATACATCATCAGAACCAGGCTCCTTGCTGCTACATTCCTCAGAGCACTGTATTGCTAAAGAAAAATAAAAAAGGAAAAATACTGCAAAAATGTGATGTTAACTTTGAGGAGTTAACGTACCGAATATGTTGTGGTACCCCTTTTGTTGACTCACGTCCTCGGTCTCTCCTCTAAGTAGTGCCAATATACCGTCAGAGAATTCATATGATTGAGGATAGAAGTATGTCATCAATTATCTTTCCTGCTTTAGGATAAAATCTTACTTATATTTGTAAATATTTGCTTACTTTTGCAAATATTTTTTTTAAATGTGAATATGATTCCAAGAAAAAGCCTGTATGAAAACACAGCCCAAATTTGGCGAAGTTCAGGCACCGGTTTTAGAGCCAAGGCCTTTCTTTAATCAGAGCTTGAAACCCATCAGAGGGGCCATAAAATCAATTTGAAGTAATCTTGGAAATGAGATAATAGTCCATTAATCTCATCAATATAAGCATGAAACTTTCTGCTGCACTTCATGCCTATACATTTGTAAGCGATTTGTCAGTGGAAATGGGACAGAAGCCACAAGATTACTGCAGGGGTGACTTCCTCACACTTCCACTGCAGGCTTTTCTTCAATTTTAGTTTTTAATAGGTTTTTTTTCATTCATTTGTGGAACAGTGCCACTGCAAACTTGTTACTGGTTCCATATTAAATGAGAATTAGTGGCAAACTTATAATAATTATTAACATCACTTGTGAGTGAGTGATGTAAGTTGAAGTGGCAAGTATTTGAGAAAGCAAGACTGCGAGCTGCACGGTGTGGTTCAAGGGGCCGCCTCTCACCGAGGGAACAGCTCGGGAGCTGCGTCCGATATATGTTGTTATTTCCGTACGGTTGTGCCCTCACATCAATCTGCTTTAATCCCTGTATATAGAAACCCCTAGATAATACTCAGACATAGTTTCTTCCTTTGAGAAGTTCCACGTATTAGCATACAGCTCAAGCAGATGGCTCCTTCTTTCACTTGGTCTCTCAGTATCCGACTCTTGCTCTCCGAACAACCCAGTTTGCCTGGGCTAGCTACCTAAGCAAGCCAAAGCATCTATAGGTGACATGAATTTTGTGATCTCTAATTTCTAGGAGCTGTCAAATAGAACGGAGGCTCTTAGAGAAAACACAATTTTACGTTTTGGCTTCTCACCCCTTTGAGAACTTCTCTGCATGTAACCAAGTGCAGTGGCCTTTACAGAAATGATCTACACGCCCTTAACAGCTGGGCTCTCGGCACTCTCCCGAGAAGAGTGAGGATATCTCTTTGCTCCCTGTTTTCCTGTGAGTTGCCCTGTTCTGTGGTTCCTTTTAGTTTTAATTTCCCACACTTGAAACACTGTCGTGGGATCATGGCATGAAGGTTGAGGCCAAGAAAAATAGCTTGCGTGTTGTAAAAACGTAACGCCATCTCGCAGTCTTCAGTCACTGAAATAGGTGGCAAAATGTCTGTGTCGATCTTGCAAGACATGTATTACTGTAAGTGGTGCAAGCCTCGCTTTACTGAGCTAAGCAGCAGAAGATAATGAGCCCTGAGTACCAGAAGGATATTTGCCAGTGTGGCCCTTTTTTCATTTTTGATGAACAACTTCTAATTTTTTCAAATGTATTCATTAGTTAAAAATCTGATCTGAATAATTCTATTTAATCACGCTTGCCATCTATACCGTACACTAGAAGATCACTGTGTTTAATATTTAAAAATCTTAAAATTGTAGTTGGTTTGGCTTATATTCAAGGGTAGTAGGTTATCTGGAACTTCTTAAATTGTTTTGTTTTATGGGTTATGTTATAGTAGTATGAACTAGTTTAATTGGAAAGCTTGAACGGAAATTCCAAATTTCAGAGCCTACCATAGGCATCACCTTCTTGTTGGAAAATGTTCAAGGCAAGAAACCAGCCTATTCTGTATGGCTTGTAATGGCAAGTTCTCCTTTGGTACCGATGTAGCTAAACTACCCTGGAACTGTTAGGGGAGGAATACAGTCAAACAATTTCTCCCTAACAAAAAACTTACCTTTCTTAAAACCTTTGGAAGTATCTAAGAGAACAGATGTTAACCTGCATATAGATTTTTGTTTCAGTTATTACAGCAATATGCCTTCCATGTAGAAGGCACTGACTACATTATACTTTGATTCATTATAATATATTTTTTATCCATTATATTTTCTACTGACATTCACAACAAGTTGTCTCTTAAAGCAATACTAATGAAACAGGCCCTACTTGCCTGCTTTCAGTACAAACACCCTATGAGCTGGATCCATAAAGCACATTAAGTTTTCTAAAATTATGCATGCTAATTTTTTTTTGTTTTATTACTACGGGTGAAGTCACCATAGTGTCATCAAAACAGGGTGTCATGAAAATGTCTTTGTCCTTCCCTGTATAAAGCGCTTTTTTCTGATATTATGCTTATAAAACTGTGCAGGTGCTTTGGTTTTATTGTAAATATTCCCTTTGTGTGCAATAAATAGGAATCTATAATTTTAACTATCATTTGATTGTTTTCTTCTCTCAAAAAGAGAGGATAATCCTAAATTTAGATGTAGACCATACCCAGTTCCTCCAGCCTGATGGGTCTGTGTGCACCAATTGGTGAATTTTGTGTAAAAGGCTTATGGATTGCTGTATAAAGGTTGTATTTATGTCAGTAGTGATTTCAAAATTGGAAGCAATTTTCATTTCATCTACTTTACATGATTCTCACCTTAGGGATTGTTAAAAGCAGCCCGAAGCTCTGGATGGAAGCAGTAGTGTCAGTTTATTCCCATCGCTCTACTGTAAGACAGAGTTGCTCTACTATAAGACAGAAAATGTTCTAGTGACTCACTTGGAGTTCCGTGTAATGCAGAATTGTGCAGTATTCAGACTCACAGCTCTAAAATACTGCTCATTGTCAGGGTTCATTTTTCTCCTAACTCTTGCCGCAGCTTCACATAATTTTTGCCTTAAATGAAAATACAGCAGTTGCATGTAGATGTGATATTCTCAGTCAGAGCACTGAAAAATATGTGTACTGCCAGACACTGGGTAAATTACAAGCCTACCTTTGGATCAGAAGCACTTGCATCATAGGCAGATATTCCATGATGCTACATAATTTCAGGCTTAATTAGTTCATCAAACCTTTCTCTCTTTGGCAGAGAGGAGTGGGTGAGCAGCGTGTACTGAAGCTGTCTTCGTTTGCAGTGAAAACCGAATTGAGGTGACTCTTTTGTCATTGATTATTGGGGAGGTTTTCTCCAGCTGGATGCCTTCTGCCTGGTCACCATAAATTAGTTTTGTGTCACTGCCTCTAACAACCAAAACACCCTGATAGTCTCTAAATGATGGTTTGTATGACCTGAGACAAGATCTAGCCTTATTTTTCTGCTCTATTACTTTCAAAGAATAGTCTTTCTATTATTAACATGCTGTAGTAAAGTAATTTTCAATTCCTTTAAAATGTATAGGGGTTTTGTTCATTGCATCTCATGAATGCAAACCTTACCGGAGTGGTATACTGCTAATGAGCAGATATATGTATATGCATTTTAATAATTCATGTTAATAATTCTTTTTTGTTATGTTAGAATAGTTTACAGTTTGATGTTTTTTTCAGAACTCTTCTGGCTTGATTTTTCTGCAGCTGTATAAACAAGATAGCAATTCTCTGACAGTATGATGAAGTTATAAAAATGCAAACTGACTCTGGGGGCAGAGTCGTGGCTCTGAGCAAATAGGTCCAGCCTAGCAGGTGCAGACTCCAGAGTCTTCTCTGACCGGAGTAAAATTTCATGAAGCAAAAAAAGGTGCTGAATAACAATACCTTAAGAATGAACATTTTTGTTATAATTAGGCATTTTCTCGTCTGATTTTCAGGTAAAGATCAAAATTTGAAACTGTTTAATAGTACCTTTTAGAACTTGTTGTAAGTTGTTGGCGTTGCCAGTTTCCAAATGAGTAGTCCATTGCTTTCTAAAGAAATGCTTTCAAAAGAGTAAATAGGCAAATTTCATTTTGCACATGCTTGCACTTTTGATTAAGAACAGCAAATTCCTCTTTGGCATTACTAAGTCTCTGAGGGACTTGTATTGTTTGTTGACACATTGAAGGTGGGTTTTAATCCGCTGCTATAGAAAGGCTCGGAAAAAACCCCACCTTGGTGAAGTCCTGGTAGTCATTATAGAACAGGTTGCGTGCATTTCTTGAATTCATCTTCTTCCTCAAAGGTTTTTAAGGCAGATCGTGTGCTCCTTCAGCTCCAAGACTGTTACATAGGCTTAATAACCCACTTAGATGGTTTCATGGTACTTCTGAGCCTTCTTTGGAAAAGTTCATGAAAACAAAATTCTCCTTATAGTAATGGTAATCGTGATGTTTAAATAATTTTACAGTGTAAAAATGAACAATATCTCCCAAAGAGAACAAAAAATATGTTAACGTGTTATTTGCATCAAAGTTTCTCATCTATTTACTGTCATAAAGTCCCGTCTTTTACTACTGTGATCCTTTTGTTAAAAGCCTTGGAATAGTTGGATCAAAAATGGAATACAAAGGGGACTTTGAGTGCATTACCTGAGTACGATGTGTTGACGCACGGCCTTTCACATGCCGCTTCACAAACTTTTCATCACCTCATTATTTTCTGACACTTCACAGAAACTGAAGAAAGCTCAATGAAAATACATAAATCATGAGACCTCTTCAAAACTTCCTGTCCTCTTTGCACTCAGGAGCGCTTAAATGGTGGAGCTTTCACTACTGACAATTCATAAGAGGTTGTCCAGTGAAAAGAAAGATGTAAAATAGAGTAGAACACAAAGCTACTATTATGAAACAGAGAAACGAGGAAACATGTAGGTAAAAGAAAGAGAGCAGAAAGAAATGGACAATGAGTGCAAGAATTTTATATGTAAGGCAGCAAAAGATGAAAAGTCAAGAGAAGGGTAAGGGAGAGTGATTTTGTCAGTGTTGCGGAAGAATTATGTCTCAGTGGAGAACTTGCATAGATTTTTAATTCTAATGGATAAAGGCTAATTGTGATGAAATGCAGTTAACTTTGTCCGAATGCAGTCAAACGTGTCTTTCAAATGCAGATTTAGTGTCTCGACTGAGTTCAGAATCATGGTAGAATATTCTTCCAAACACATCTAGCCTTACATCATGAGCCATGGTCGGTTCACCTGTGCACGGTTCTAGTCCGCAGCAAGGTGAAGGAGGGACCACATGCCATGGTTTGATGTCGGTTTTACTCGCAGGACAGAGATAAATGGCAGATCGCTGCAAAGGTGTATTTTTTACCCATAGCGAGTGACAGCAAAAATTCAGCGGTGTGCGCTAAACACGGTGGATGCTGCACATAGTGCAGTAATTTTCTGTAAAGAATGACTTTGCGTCTTCGTTTTAGCTGGTTTGCACTATTTCCATCAGAAACACCCCCAGTGTGATCAGTCCACAAGCTGTTTCCTAACGGGTTTCAGTGCTGTGTTAGATCCACATGGCAAGGCTCTGGAGCTGGGGGCTGCGGGGGTGGCATCTGTGAAAAGCATTTGGGGTCTTCATTTGCTCTTTTCCATTCGTTCTTCTTAACCATTGATGCCAATGTAAGTTTTTAAGAAGGGTATATAAAACATGGATACAGCGCCTTGGATTTCTTATGCTTTATGCAACCACTTTGGGGCCCAGGGAAATAACTACATAAGGTATAGAGCAAGAAGAGATCAGGCCTTGTGCTACTGGTCTTCACAACGGTGACAGGAGGCTTAAGAATACAGTCGTGAAATTTTCCATATGGATTTGCTGCATATGTGGGAAGCAACAGTTCATAGAAATGGGGAATTTTCCAGTTTTTCTGTGTGCTAACATGGGAATTTAAACATAAGTTCTTATATGGCAATATTAAATGGGCTGTTAATTAGCAATTCAGGGGGAAAATCTCACAAAAAATGTGTACTTTATACATCCCAAATCAATTTCCATGCCTCTTTCATTGTTTCCTACCTAATTAAATCGATGATTCTATTGCTGAGCTTGAAATGAAGCTGACGTGAACTCCCTAAATGCTGCAGAAACCAATGGTCCTTGCAAAAGGTCTTTGTTTTCGTTGCCGCACAGTTCAGATGTGTTACATCTGTTTTATTAATGGAACTAAATGTTTACACCATCATGTTCTTGTGTTTACTAAATTCCACTAAATGGAGATTTCCCATTACTGTTACAGAAGTACAAGCCCAGTGTTGTACAAAGAGGGGAAGAGAAGTTGTGTTACAGAAACGTGCTTCTCACCAGTTACAAGGAAAATAGGATCTGCCCATCAAGTTTGGGTTTTTATTTTAACTGTGGTGAAAGATTTCAGCTGTGTCTGGTGTGTCAATACAATATACATCCTAGTTTTATATGCTTCTGGAATCGTTTATATCTAGGAATCCTTACATGTGGATCAGAGTCCACCCCTTTTCAGGCCCAGGAAACAGAAGTTGTGAAATGCTTCTTTTTCAAGAAAGCCGCCTTTTTAAAGACAGGTTGATTTCTTTTTTCTTGTCATACGTACTCATAAAAAGCATTATCTTACTTTGCAGTTAGTCTCCCTGCAATCAAATGAAGGGCATGGATTAATTGAAGAACCACTAGAAATATTTTAAAGGGATTAGCGTTAATGGAGAAACAAATTACCTTTCTATCAAATGAGGTTAACAACAAAAATTAGTAGTGGCCCCTCACACTTAGTCAAAAACCTTACAGAGTCTGCTAAGGCTTAACCAGACAACTTTTCCTATAAAATCTATAGGATTTTCAAGTGGTTTTGGGTCCTAACTCTCATTCTGAAAAGGATCAAGCCTCTCAGAAACCGAGCTCTTACTGCCACATCAGATATGAAAAACTTGTTTCCTCAAGGAATAAATTATAACTGAAGGCGTTTTCTGAAGCAGTAGGTGCCTTGTTGAACTCTCACTGAAATGAATGTTCTGCAGAGTCCTGGTCAGCCCTTTACACTCTGTCTTGTTCTCAGTGGAATATGACTGTTGGATCAACACTTTAACTCATAATTAAGTGTCACTAGTAGACTGGAAAAGAGAGCATTCTTTTTTTTTAATTTCCCCACTCTATTCTATAAAAATCGTAATTGCTTGAGGCCTTACAATATTTAAAGCAGGTCTGCAATTAACAGGTGGTCTTTATTTGCATAAAGGCAATTCGCAAAGTTGATTTGTAGAAGCATATTAAGCTGCTTTTCTCTCTGTGTGTTGATGTGATATTTTCTCTATTCACTGGCTGGCTGTAAATACATGTTAGAAAACCTTTGGCATGTATCAGAATACTGAATTGTGTGATGTTGGTGCAGTTTGACTATCATCACTTCTACTTGATTTCACCACAATTCTTACCAAAACAGTACTGTCTTTATTAAGAAGGGTACAGCTAAAATAGCCATATCTATAGACCATTGCCTGATGTTTTATGTTTGTACGTTGACTCTTTTTGGAAGCACAGGTCTCTTAAGGAGTGTTCTTTGGGTTTTTTAATTAAAACATTTGGCACAAGGACAATTCTCAGATTGCCTTCCAACTTGTCTGCATCTGGACAGCCTGTAGGCTACCTGTACGCTAAATTTTCACTTGCTCTAAAAGAGAAGTAGAAGAGTAAGTCAGTTGTAATTCTTAACTCTAAAAATACTAATGTAGTGAGCGAAAGGTGATAAATGGAAGGCACTGGCCACAGTTCGCCAGTGGCGCTCTGTGCAGGTGCAAACTGGTCCATAAGTACAAATCCTACATCTGTTTTGATTAAGAACTCAAAGTGTTGATACAATCAGTCTACTTTCAATCACTTTCCAGGGAAAATTATTCTCGACTAAGCATAGGCAAAGTAATTAAATTTGCATAAAATCTTATTTAAAAATCTGATTTATTTAAAACTCTAGTTCCATAGGTACAATTATAGAAATAAACTTAGTGACTATCCGTGCACACTTAATTTTTAGGTACAGACTCTATCTGAGCCTTAGTGGCCTTTAGCATCTCTTATCTCAAGCAGTGCTGGAGAAGAGTTGTCCTTCACAACATCATAAGCTAAAAGTCATTAGAGCCAAAACACTTCAGGTCAAGCGGCTCAAGCGTTATGCTTGGAATCACTCCAAAAGTGCTGTTTACTGTCTGCCAAGAGAACGGTGGGGATCAGTCTCCATGTCTTCTCTGTCCTGCATATTAAAAATTGCTTAAGGTTCCACACATTATCACATTCCATTAAAAGTTCCATTAATCTAACCCATAATACAAGAAACATAAAAAAACACAAAAATACGCAGTGGCCTGTCCCCCTGCCCCTCTCTGTGCTTTCTTTCAAGTCTGTATGGTTCTGAAGTCCTCCCATCTAACAACAGGAGGTAGAAATTACTCAGTTAAGGAGAAGCTTTTATTTCTTTTAACAGTTGTGTGGGGAAAGGTCCCTGATGAGAAGGTTTTCTTCATCATTTTCCAATAAAGAACAGAAAAATCTTGAAGGTGGTATTTCCAGAGGAGTATATTATTAGAAAGAATTGATATTTGAGGAGCTTTGTTTTATTAAAATTGTGCAAGAATTCCTATGAGTCTAGTTTTACATAAAGCTTAGTGAAAGGTTAGAAAATTAGCTGGTACGTGCTGTGTGTACAGTCGGATGGGTGAAGGAGACTTTACATTTCACAACTTCTGGTTTCTGACAAGTTCCAGAGTTCCAGTGAATTATTTATGTGGCCACTTATCCTATAAAGATGGAACCGGGGGAACAAACTGAGTTCACAAATGGTACCAGAAAGCTTTCAGCTGATAAGATGAAAATGGATCTTGGTCGCTGCTGGTCTCAAACCTGGACTTGAATTTGTGGCCTATAGATGAAGGGTTGTGTGTCTTACAATTTTCATCTCTAACTTCTGAATTTTTGCAGTTTATGAACAATTCATGAACTGCTATTTACCTACAGCAATTGCCTTATGAATCAAGGATTTAACTGGAATAAGATAATCCAGGAAATAGTAAATTTTCAGTTCATTTTTATGAATCTAATATATATTCTGCATATGAGAGCAGAGATGTGAATACATGAGCGATAAAAATACTAGAAAGAAATTACCTATTTCTGTAACTGTAGTTTAATTTCGAAAGAAGTGCAGTCAGAGATTGTGGCAGATCTGACTTTTGTGCGGCCCTTGGATTTTCTGGGACTTTCTACCCTTAAAAGGGAGTGAATACATCTCTGCAGGTTTTTTCCTCTTTTCTTTCCTGTTTACCATGGGCTACTCTTCAGCTTGATGCTCTATCTAAAGCAATATGGATCCCCAGCTAAACGTGTTGGAAAATATTTCATTATTTCCAGGGAATTTCTTTCTCTTGGCTAAACAATAGCTTCTCTGTATTTGTTGTCGATAAAACTGTTTTAAATCCTTTCTCTGCTGTCAAACACAGAACCAAGTGTGATGTTAGGCAAGTGGTTGTCAATTACATTAGTCCATGCTCCAGGGTTTGCTATCTTCAATTCTGGAGTACTGCCCAAACCGTTCTGTTAGGCTGAGGGGCAGGGAATTTTAAAATCCCGTATTCTGTGAACTACAAAGTCTAGCTAGCAACGCGTGCTTTGGGGTGTTGAGAATCAAGTAGTTTTCACAGAAGATTTTTTTTTTCCAATTCTGTCTTTGAGCATGAGTATTGAAATCAGTACTTCAAATAAGAATTTTAAGTTTTGCCTGTATGTAAATGCAGGTGTTAGTCAGTTAGGTCCCCAAATGCAGGGTGAAAAGTTGGAGGCTGCGATGAAAATGGTAGCTCGCTCTGAAGATGCCGTAGATGCCGATTTGTTCAGACAGCTCCAGAAGGAGGAAACTGCAAGGATGGAAAAAGTATTTCCAAACCTGTACAAATGATTCTCTATTTAAAAGTCCAGTATCTTCTAAAAATGCTTCACCTATAGACTGTCTAGTTCAGATACCTTCCCATCAATTATCAGCCAGGTATTGAGACAAGGAGTACTGAGGGCATCCTCCAGTCTGTCAAGGTACGACGGGAACTATGGAGCCCTTCCGTAGCTTCTGCAATATTGACTTTGCTTTAAAAAGCAGAGAATGCTCTTTGGACCAGTAGCAGCATGTCCACACAGGCCATCACAGAACTCCTCAGTAGCCTGGCTATGTGTTTACAGCTTAATAGTCTAGTGGCTCCTTTACAGAGAAAGTCAGGATCATTCTTGGTCATTCTACAGGGAAGAAAATTGTTTGAAAGCTGAAGATATAGGGAATGTGGCTTTTGTCTTGCCGTTTATGGCAGTGGCATCCTCAGGAGTCAGATGGAGATGGAATTGGATTAAAATTTCCCAGAGTGCTGCTCTGGTTCTTTAAGAAGCAGGGCATGCCTCCTCCCTTGTAAATGTCCCAAACTTAAAGAAAAAAATGCTTACATCATTGCTTTTAACACAGAACCTGATAATGTTTAATCTGTGAACCAATCGGACCATATAGGATAACAAAAAGACAACATGGGGACCTGTAATTTTCCTACGAGAAAGGTCAGTTAAAGCAGCCTGACCTTTTTTCCACATATAAAGCAATAAGCTATCAGCCATATCTGAGTAGTCTGCAGTCCCAAGGTGCTCTCAAAATAACTTAGAGATAAAGCACAGCGATAAAAATCAGTAGATGCTGATGAGATGGGCATGCAGTTGTTGCTTTGAGATGTTTCTTCAAGAGAAATTTTACATATGCTATAAGTCGAAGTCAGTGGAGAGAAAAATGGTATTTCAGAATTACAACTCCCTGGAGAAATCAAAGAGATTAACTTTCTATCACGGACAAATAAGTTGGAAACTCTCTAATTTATAGATACTTAGATATAAGCACATTAAGATACTGCTGTTAGGGCATTAAAAATAGAAATATTATCTTTCAACTTAAAGATGCTACTAAATAACTATAAATTTCTAATTAGGTAGATATTAAATTATGTGACAATATAGTTAATTTTATTATTTGGGATTGAAGTCTGAAACCTAAATGTAATAGTAATTTAAAAGTTTGGGTCAGATATCCCAGAGTTACTTTCTGAAGTAGAACTATGTGAACAAAAAGGTAACAGCAGCAACGGAGCAACAGTAACCTGGTGCCTTCTTCTGACATCAAGACAAAAGCATTACACTATTCAGACTCCAGTATTTGATACACGGCAAATAATCCTTGCTTTACGAAGCACCAGTGAGCGACAAATTCAGTCTAACTGAAACTCCAAAGCTATTGTCATTGTCCTTAGTTGACTCCATTCAACACATCATCCAGAAAACAAGTGCTCAGGGGCTATAAATTGTCCAGAATTAAAAAGCACTGAAGAAATCTGAAGTTCAACTAAAACACCACCACCTTCAGAATGGTGCATGCACAGAATGGTACATCTTTTTTTCATGTTTTGTGTCTGAAAGTTGATTTGTCCATTTCCTTAAGCGTGTGCCTCGGCAGGATTTGCATGTTGTCCTGAATTTCCAGGCTCAAGATACTGTCTTTCTCCAAATCATTCATGGCTACGCTTCCTGATAGCATCTGAAGGGTTAACTATCCATGGACTATTACCAAAGTATATACCAATGCATCATTATTCTGAAGATGATTAATGAAGTGTTTATGGCACCGAAATTTGTAAAAAATCAGCAACCACCACAAATGGATTTACTTTGCTCGGAGCTCGGGTGTTTCACTGCAAACGCCTGATGTGTTCACTCGCTGTTGGTAGCGGCATGAGCAGCCCTTAGGTTGAAGGCATACACTTGCAGCGGTTGGGGATGTGTTGTGGATGGCCTTTGCTGCAAATATTTCATGCTTTAAAAATGCATAATATATGCACGTACTATTTATATCATTCTTACAGGTACATGGAAGCTTTATGTTTTAAAGACTTCACATAATTCTTTACCACTTCCCTCTTGGTTTTTGTCTTTTGTTGCAGCATCTTCAGCAGTCACTTAGTCTTCTCTTCAGAACAATTATTTTGTCCAAGAAACCATCATCTTTTACCTCCAGTTCATCTCCCACATACCACAGATCTGTTTGCTTTAGCTCTATTTGTCATAGATCTGTTTTCTTTACTATTTATTGTTTTTTAGAAGCAATGATACCTTTTATTTTTCCTACTGCAGTCATCACCACTTACCTATTTACCCCACCTAATTGAACAACAAACGAGCTCTAAAGCAAGACACCGAGCTCTGAACCTAACGACGTTTCGTTGTACCTACCTGCTCAGTTGGTCCCGTCTGTTCCACGTGGGTTGGTGTTCTCGGTCTGAAGTACAGTTTAGGTGGTGCTGGGCAGTTGTTGGCCCCAGCTCGGTTGTACCACTTCCTTTAGCCACCAGCGTATCTGCTAGAACCTGCTTAACGCTCTGTTAGAAAGGTGATACAGAGGAGAAAGATGATCTGGTTTTAAAAGTCACACAGAGAAAAAAGATTTTCTTCTTGCCTCCTGATGCTGATGAGGTGATTGGAGGCAAAGCACAGACCTTCTGCTGCCAGTGCTTCTCCCAGGTATTTCTAGGTACAGAATTCATTATTTGCAGTTACTTTATTGGCCCAGATACCACTGAAGAGTGTTAGCAAGAAGAAGTTGAAAGTAAGGATTGGTAATTGTTTGTTTTGCAAAAACAATGTGGGAGAAGGGCCAATACAATTTTGAGCGCAGGCCACCAATGAGTTTGAAGACCTAAACAGGATGACAGCAGACAAAACTGATGGCCTAGGTGGAAGCTGGATGAACTTTCATCACTGTAGCCTCCAAAGATCAAGATGGAACATGAAAGAAAGGGAAGGAAGACAAAAATATGTCAGTAAAGCTGGGGAAACTTCTGCTTATTGAGTTATTTCCTTAAGAAACCTCTTCTTCAAGTACTGTTTTTGAGTCCAGCAGCTTGACTTTGTTGGGTAGAGGAAGTTTTACACGGCTACGCTGAGCCTTGCCTTTGTGGTATGTCTTCTGCTGACCAGCTGCTTTTGTTCGAAAGGTGTAAACCAAGGCTTTTTTCTTAAGAATCTAGGTGTCTCTTGGTTAGAATAATCACACAGCACTTTGATTTCCAATGCAAGCTGAAAAGAAGAAAGAATTTTGAAATAAACTCTGAAAACATTTTACTCGACAGGGAAAAATGTTTCAGATTTTAAGAAAACCTGAAATAGGCTTTTATTCAGAAAGGAAATCTGTTAAAACATTTTAAGAATTAATCCCTGACTCGGAATTTGTTCAAAATATTGTTTCAACAGAGCACTTCATTGCCTATGTTTTATTTTGTTCTCTAGCTATTGATAATTTCCTTTAAATTGGAAAATGTCTCCTTCCGAAGCCAACTTGTTTAAGTGCATGACTAGACAATTATATTTAATTTTGTGAATTTTCCTCGTAAACATTTTCTACACAAATTACTGTGAGTTGTCGCTTCATGCAATTACAACTGCAGGGTAGAATCACCAAGGTGATTTTTTTATCAAATACTTTAAATATACTGTATATTACCATGACAGATAGCAAGATCCCTTTCTGAAGGCGGTTGCTGTCTAGGAGATGTACAGACAGGTAAATTTGGATACAACATGTTTAGGAAATAAAATACTTTAATGCAGGAAGCTCTGGAACAAAAACCAGAATATCTGGGTGCCGTTCTCTGCCCTGCCACTGACCGGCGCAAGACTACGATGCCCTCCCTGTTGACTTCTATTTCTCTGCCCATAACTTATCTGTCGTATCTTCCTAATCACCAATTAATTCTTCCTGTAGCCACTGACCAAATCCAAATTTTAACCTCAGCTGGGAGCCTATATAATAAGCATGGCAAATTTCTGTATGGAGTTCTTTTTAAAAAAGGCTGTGGCTTGCAGTTCAAAGTTCTTGTATGGGAAAGGAACAAAGGGAAAACACACATGAAAAATAACCCAAGAGAAACTTTTTGTCAGTGTTTATACACAAGGAGAATATGTAGCTGACAAGGCTCCAACAGAGAAGCTCTGGTCTAGTCATTTGTAATATGAAGCCGTTTCTGTGACCAAGGACAGTTGAGACTAACACACACTTGGGTAGAGTTAGTTTTGACCCTGAGTAGTCCTTAATACTCCAGCGAGTACTCACTACTCATCAGGAAAGTTCAGGTGCCTAAAGGTAACTCATTGATTCCAGCTTGTGAGGTTTCTGTGTTCTCTATTGTAGGATTTCGGTGTAGCTCACGTGTTTGTGTGAGTGTCACCTGGTTTATTATTTTAGCACCCTCAAGTAGTTTTTAATTCTTCGTTCGTGAGTCTGCCAGCTGGCTAAAGAAATACCGCCAATGTTCTATAGATCGCTGAGTGGACATGGAAAAACCACAGGTCAGATTTGGAAAGAAACTGATATGAAAAATCTTTGCAAGTCTAATCCTTGGTGCTGCCCTGATAATTACATACATGGAGAAGAGAAAGGAATTCCAGGCTGCTTCCTCTGGGAGGGCACTTGGTGGCCCTTTCTTTCCTGCTCTGTTTCAGAAACCTAGGGCTGCAGGGTCCTGTGCAAGGGTCTTTGAGCACGTGGACAAGAGGGTCTAACATTATTCTGAGTCAACCAATGGTGAGCTCTATGGGAGCTGGGATTTACCCTGAAGAGCATATTGGTAAAAGTCTCACCAGGTAGAAGGTTTGCCTCATATTGCGTGAGCGTGTATCATCAAAGGGTAGAAAATGTTTACATCAAATTGTGTCTTTCAGGTTTTCTCAGTTCAGTCTTAACAAAAGTGCTGATCAAGTAGGAGGTATTTGACCATATGACAAACCTATCACAATAGTAATATTTAATCAGAAGATTGAAATTTATTGTCTTCTAAGGGGCCCTAAATAGCCAAATTAAGGAAGAGCTGGAGAAATTTTGCCGGCATAGTGTTTAATTTATACTCACAGAGCATTTACTGGTATCCCATCCTCACAGACAGTTTAGTAAATACGGTGCAGTTGTCTTCTACTGCAAGGAGGAACTCAAGTTACCCGTTCTGAAATCATTTTGTAGTACCTGCCCATGGCAGGTCCCTTCCAACCCAAACCATTCTATAATTCTATAGCCTGATTTTACTTTAAAGAAATTCAGCACAATGTTTTGAAGTCCAATTTACATTTGTTGGACACACAAGCCTCCCACAGGCGCCTTTCTGTTGGTTTTAGAGTGAACTGGAAGGCTGAAATAAGAAATGGAGGAAATCCACAGGCTGGATTTAAAGATCCACCCAGTGGTCCTTATATGAACTTCATAGAGATCAGCCTGCGGAGCGGGACGTACATTTGAAGGGAATCTGTTGTGTAAATAACTTGATCATTAAAATTTCAGTCCTGAAATGGAATGTTTGAGCAACTTTATACCTCTCAGTCTTCCGACTCATTTAAACAAGGTGGAGCTAGAGGTGTCTGGCCATTACTTTAGCACTGCTTCATATTTGACAAGGAATAATAAATTCTGCGTGAAAGAACCCAGCCCCATAAACTGGTGTGACTTGGTACAGGCACATTCCTGCGCAGTTCCACTGAGTTCCGTGTTTAGGAGATCCAGGATCACACCTTGGGACTATAAAATAGCAAAAGGAATAGGCCAAGCCCCAAAGCGTACGTCAGGGCGCTGGGATATGGTTTTGTGCTTTTGAGATACTTCTGTATGTCATGTATGTGCAAACTACCGTTGAATTCAGGAATATCGCGGCTGTCTTTATTTTCTGCACAGGTGAAATAATTTTTAGGGAGGTCATCCACGTAAAGGGTTTTTTTAGGGCGTCGCACAGTTGTGATTTGAAGCTTGCTTCCTCGTTCTCGCCTGTATGGTTCCTGGTGGTCATTTTCTATCTCTCTGTGTGCGCTTAGAGCAAGTCCCTGCTGGTAAAGTGCAGGGGCAGCGCGTCTCTCTTCTCCTCAGCCCCCCGTACGGGATTGATACGAGTTCACACGCGGAATTAAGTCTCAGTGGCGTTCATTGAGTGTAACCGAAGGTTGAGCAGCACGAAAACGTGTGACCATTGCAGAATTAATATCGTGTACGGGAGAGGGTGAGGCGGTGTTCTGACAGGTCGTGATGTTTCTTTTTTTTTTTTTTTTTTTTTTAAACTTTCTCCCCAATAGCGGCTGTCAGCCCGATGGACGCCGGCGTTAGCCACGCTGCGAGCTGCTTCTCTTCAGCCGAGCGCTGGAGCTCCCGCAGGACGCGGTTTCCTCGGGGCAGGGCCGGGCGGAGCTGCGGGGCCGCCAAGGGCATCGCTGGAAGCCGCCGTTCCCCCGTGCCGCGGGGCGTGTGTGCCGCTGCCCGGCCCGGCCCCGGGGCAGCCCCGGCCCGCTGCCGCCCGGGGAGCGCTCGCCGCTCTGCGGGGCAGCCCCGGGGCCGCGGCTCGGCCGGTGCCAGCGGGTTGTGGCCGCGGCGCCGGTGCCGCGGGAGATCGGAA
>JAVSBS010007544.1:0-26657 GCA_033124195.1 Coracias cyanogaster
CCTCGGGCGCGCCCGCCCCGCTCCGGCTCCCCCGCCCCGCGGCCCGGCAGGACGGACGCTCTGGCCCCGCCGCCGCCTTCGCCGCTGCTCCCGGGGCCGGGCTGCGGAGCGCAGGGCCCTTCCCGCCGCCCGGCCCGCCGCCTCTCCCCCGGCCCGCTCTCCCGGGGACGGGATTTGCAACCCGCTCTCGCCCGTCGCTGCCGCAGCGGGGCAGCCGCCGCCGGCCCCCGGAGCTGCAGAGGCGCTCGCAGGCTCCGCGCAGGGAAGCGGCCGCGGCGGAGCCGCCCTCGACCCGAGCCCCGGAGGCGCTCCCGGCGGGGCGGGGCCCGGCCCGCCAGCCCTCCCCTGGCTCCCAGCGCGCTCGGCCCCGGGAGCCACAGCCCCCTGCCACCGCGCCGCTGCCGTCAGAAAACCCCTCGCCTTCTCTTGTAGCACGGCCGTGCCTACATTTCGTTACATATAAAGCCGCAGCCGCTTCTGTGCAAGGAAGAGCTGTGGTTCTCACAAGAGAGCTTATCTCCTCATAAGCCTACAAGCATCAAAACATTCAAGAGACTGGGCAGCTTGAGAGCTCTAACAAGTACTTTAAAGGTGAATAGTTCATAGAGAAGCTTCCGCAGAGTTCAGAAAATACGGGAATAATTGTTTGGACTTTCTAGTATCTAAGTGTCCACGTGGCTGTCTCATACTCGCAGGTATAAATATTTATCTCAACGAAGAGATGAGCTTTTATGAAACAACGTTCAACCCCCGAGACCTCCCAGTCTGCCATCTACCCTGGACAGATGTTGGCAGCAGGGCGCTCGGATGCTCCAGCGATGGCGGCAGGACAAAACCTGTGCTCAGTAAGGATCAGCAAAGCTTTGGGCAAAGAGGATCATAGTTCAGCTTTCTACTAAGGCCGTCCTAATCAGCTGCTTTAACACCGGCATTTTCAAAGAGGCTAGTTTGACATAGGCATGTCAACTGTTAGAAATACTGGTTGGAGACATCCATCTTCCACTGCAGTAGCCTTCAATCCCAAATAAGATTTGCAAAAAAAGCAATGCCTTCAGTAAATGTTTCTCCTAAAACTGCAAGCCACAGGTATCAGATTTTTCTCTACCTATATGTGCCATTCCACCACGCCAGCTTACATCTGTCTCGCATCTGCGCAGTTTGCAGTTCCACACACAACTAAACATGTTTCTGACACCAGCTGTTTGACAACGGGGAAGATCAGGTCAGCCAGGCTTGACTCCCGTGCCAACATTTCTCGTCTATTTTCCTCTACTGCAACAGAGCTTTCTGTACCAACAGGAGATAGAACCAGGAGCCACCTTTCCTCCCCAGAGAGCACAAGGGATCAGGAGTAAGGTTTACCTCAAAGAAACAGCTCCCTGTAAAGCTTTAGCATCCCCAAATGGCATCAGTACCTTTCTGGGAGGAAACCACTACTACAGGTCTCAAGCTGCATGCAGAACAAATCCATACGTATTTATTCCACGTTACAAAGACACCAGTAAGTTAGATGTTTGAGATGGGAACTGTTAAACTATGCAATGAAGCCAGGAGGTGAAGTGACGCAAGTCCTCAAACCTGACCCCCTTCCATCTGCTATCTGAATCTCTTCTCCAGAGCAGTAGCAATGACATTCTGAAAATACGCCACTATCTCAAGAATTTCTTTTTCAAAACTCAGAAGGCTGTCTCAGCCTCCTGTCTGGGATTTAGTAATGGCCTCAGATTTCCCTTGAAACACAACCATGATGTTCTGCTGAACCTCTGGGAAGTTACAAACCACAAGGGATCCTTTCCTGCTCTATCATCCTGCTCCATCTGGAGATCACCGGGCACCAGCTGATGCACGTGACAACCAAGGCACAAAGGAGTACAGCCAAGCCGGTTGTCCAGAGCAGCTGAGCAGGAGCTATTCTTCTAACAGGCTGTACTTCCTCCTTGCTGACCCAGGGGATAACAAGAAAATAGGTTTAACAACTATAGACAGAATCCTTATGGAAAGAAGGAGGATAGCTCCTTAACAGATTCAAATAAAATTCATGTTTAATCTCAAAACATCATTTTGAACTTCAGCCAGCAATTGTTTATATGTTGCTGCCTACAGACATCCTTGGAGGGCCCACACAAAGTTCTTTTCACTTCAGAGCTTTCCAATGCACTGTATCATGTTCTGCAGTTTCAAACCATTCCTTGAACAACAGCAGCAGACAATTCTGATCTTCAGACTAGTCTCAGTATCTCAGCAGCAAGATCAAGGCGCAGGTGGTATGTTACCGCACAACATCCATTTCAGCCAAGCCTGAAGATCTGTTTAGCCTCTAGGTAAGCACCTTCACCCAGTTACCCTACTCGTGCAGTTAGCGTGAGAAGTGCGAATCTCTTGAAGCTTGCCTGCGTCTGAAAAGCTTAAGAAGATCAAAAGCTTAATATGGTTTCATTCCCAAACACACACGTACAAAAACACCAAATGGAAAAAAACAGCAGGGCTCCTCATCAATTAGGAAAACTAGCCCCAGCTTCAGTTATCAGCTATTTTTAAACAGGATTTAATAATAAGCTTTGGCTCAAGTATTGTCTTCTCCTCCCTAAAACAAGAATTCTGGAATTTACTTTCATTCTTTGTAGCGAACGGTATGTTACTATAGTAATTGCATCTCTCTTCCTATAAAAAAGGGAGTTATGTGAAATGTATCAGCTGACTTTCATCTCCACCCCTCTCCACAAAGGCTCTGTTCACTTCCTCCTAGAGGAGTGACCACCCTGAAAGCTTTGCAAATGCCAGCAATCCACACCGGTACGTGGAACCACCCCGTGCCCAACGCAACCTCTCATCCCGTTTCTCTAAGCAGAAGCTTGCAATGCTCTCCTTTCTCTTAAGCTTCTGCGTTTTGAATTTCCACACAACGCTGCAACATCATCTTGCTATTCCAGCAGTGTGAGAGCTGCCCAGGCAGGTGCCGGGTCTCTCCCAAGGAGTGAGCGCTGCACCATCACCCCACGACGAACTCCACTGACCCAGCAGCGATGCTTCTGCACTTACCAGCGCTGCGCCAGACACACGGCGACAGAAAAAGGGTCTAGCGGTTACTATGCTCAAACGGCGCGTGAAGGCTCTGCTCCCAGGCCAAGTGCACAGCGTGGTATAACTGAACCGAAAGAACTTGGGATTTTATTGTATTAATATCCTTTTTACCTTGGCACGCACTCAAAGAACACCGATCTCATTCCACTTGCACATCCAAATCAACATTTCAAACACAAATTCCATGTTGTTTCACTGAGTTGTCACAGTGCATGCTTCCATCTACTCATACACACAAAATGTAGCTTTTAGACTCGCAACAACCTTTACTATAAAAGAATACTTTTACATTTGTTGCAACACAAATTTTTCTATTTTCCAACAGTTGCAGAAATTCTAAAATTCACTGACTTATTTCCTCCCCCTCACCACCTCTATTATTTGAAACATCCGGTTTACAGAAGGGATACTTCCAAGGCAAAAATAGCAGCTAAAGCAAAGTGCTTTCCATAAAGGTATTAAAACATCCGATTTATTAAGGATTTATTATTGATTGATCCTTAACAGCTTGCAATGATGACAATTTCACAAACAATCTCTCCAATTTACTTGCTGCTGGCAGATGAAGATACAGCATGGTCTGGAAGTCACAAAACTATTCTAGCAGCAGAAATTCAGTTTGCCGAGTAAAAATGAACTCCAAAACATGACAAATTCAAACTATTTGAAGTACATAAACCAGAGCCACTGGGTGCATCCCAGAACAGCAGGTTCAGACGAAAAGGCAACGTAAGCAAGTCACTAGGTAAAAGCTGTTGTTAGGAACAGCCAGTAAAATCACAACTGATCTTGTTATACCCCATGATCAGTAATTAATATTGATGACAGCCACACACATCTACCTAACGCTCTCACAACTCAGGGATATCACTGGTGAGAGACGTTGCCTGTGAAGTTTCATCTCGAGTTGAATCCTGCACATTGCTTTCTCACGGGGAAGAGTTTCCAACACTCAGCTTCAGATCCATCAGGCACCTACAAATTTTGCCTTTCGTTAGAACCGCACATGATGTGACACCACATTTTGAGGAAAAATAATACATCACCCGTGTTATCGCTATAAACTTCAGAGCAAAAGATCCTGTAAGATCCTGAGTGCATACTCCAGAGCATGCACACTTCCCCTGTTCAACCAGACGTAATTCCCAGTTACTCAAAACACAGAATGGCTCTGGGCTACAGATGCTTTAAGAAGTGTTCAGACAACCAAACTGAGGTCCAGTTTAAAAAGTCAAGTTTATTTTTACTATGCATACCACCTCTTCCCTGTAAAAATGATCACAAATTTCAATAGCTGTGTAATACACGTTCAAAGATTAATACTGTATTTCCAACAAAGCTGTTCCACGCTGAATTGAAGCACACCAGTATAGGAGTTGGTCCTAAATAATCAAACTGAGAACAAAACAATGATAAATTCTAAAAAAAAAAAAAAAAAAAAAAAAAATCACACAGATCCACATTACACACACATTCAGAAGACTAGGGAATTATCTGCTACTTCCTGAAGTTTTATACAAGGATTTCAGAACTTCCAACACTTTCCATGTGTTTCTACAGAAAAATCAACTTCCTTTCATGCAGCAAAGAAAGTTGTCCAATGTAAACAAAACCAACTCCATAGGCAAGGCAAGTATTAATTTGTAATTATTCTTCCAGTGATTCTGCCTATCCAAAGCTTAAAAGCTTATTAAATAAGAGAAGAAAGCACTTGTCAACCTATGCTTGAAGCAAGCTCCAGAACAACAGTGCTGAAAGGTCAGAGCTTTGGAGGGTCTTGTGTTTCCTCAAAACACCACACATGGGTGTTTGAAGCATTAATAAACTCCTCTGCGCCTATTCCTCTGCAGGAGTGCCACCATTTAGTCAAGCGTTGGATTGCGTAAGGAGAGAATTACTGAATTACAGCATTTGGTTTGGTAAGCTTCCATACTGCACCAAGGCTGAAAGCCCGAGGCACCCCTTTCCCTTTAGGCTGGGGATGATGGGGTGAAGAAGGGGAGCAGAGGGCAAGAGAGACGTTGTGACTCAGATCACCCCAGGGTGCCAGCTCACAGAACCCATGGAGTCACCCAGACTCCAAGAAAAAGAAATCTAGTAACTTCATGGCATTGAACACCACCAGCAGCATTTTTAGTAGGGCCAGGAGTGATGTCTTTTGGGGAGAAAATGTCAGCGTTACCACAGAATTCAGTCTCAGGGGTCAGCTTGGCTTCACTGCTCCACGTAAGATGGAACATAAGCAAGGATTCAGCACAAGAAAACCTGCAGTTTGTTCCTCATCACACTAATGAATTCTCATCAACTACATCACACTGTACCGGATACCCACATGCCATATTTCAGTGTACACCAAATATTACACATTAATTGAAGAACTTGGTTAACTCAAGCTTGAAGCTTTAATAAATGAGCTTAGGAACAGCGGATTTCCAATGAGCTTAATTTTGTAAAGGACTGACTACAGCTTCCCCCCTACTTTCTGCTTACAAATAAACCAGCGGTGCCAGCGGTTGTGCCAGCTGTATGTATCAGCTGTGATCTTCACCATCTTGTGCTATGCTACCCAACAACTCAAGAACTACACCCGACACGTGCAGCAGACCATCCCAGGTAACAAGGCTTGCACTCCCCTGCACCCTAACGTAGGCTCCTCCTTGCCTGTTGCTTAGTTTAATCCCACATCTTGCAGCTATCATGCTACTTTCTTCAAATCAGCTTCTCTCTTCTCCTCTGTGATCCCCAAACACCCAGGCCATCAGAAGCGATGCTTTCTCAGATTACTAGTTCAATTTTCAGGGGCAGTCTGTTGGGTTTTGACGTTACAAAGCTGACGCTGGTGCAAAGGTAGTGTCAAGCATCCCTTTCTAAATGTGTTATCAAAATAAAAATTCTAATGTGATCCTACTTTCCTGAACCCCATACAGCTCTAAAAGAAATCATAAAACTAGGTTTGTATCACTAAATGCACTAAAAATATCTTTAATCTGAGATTGAGAGTCTCATGAGAAAGACCAAAATCAACAAAGATTATTAGTAAATACAGCCCCTTTCCAGCACACCAACTCTTCCATGAGCCACAGAGCCTCATCCCACAGCCCAGAAGCTCTGCAGAAAATATAAATTCTACTATTTCATTATTCCCAGGGGTTTGGAGCAGGGACAGTTAAGGCCCACATTACTACAGGCAAATAATAATAAATCAGTATTCTCTATACTGTGTTCCAAGTTACCTTTTGACTGACCAATCAAAACTTCGTGGGAAGGGGGTTAATTAACTGTTATTACAGATTTGACATAAAACCTGAAACAAAAGGCATCACCTAATTAATTGTTAAAAAAAACCCCACCAGAATATTGAATACTATCAAGAACCCCTTTCTAAGCAAATTGCTCTGGTAGCTTGATTCAGTCCTGGTAAGAAGAGGTCACGGTCCATCAGACAGCTGTAGTTTTGGGGATGAGAGCTCCCAGGGAGGATGAGGACACAGCTGTGCACCCAAGGCACTGCTGAATACCAACAGAAGAGACAACCTTCTTCTACTCACTGAGTCACCTCCACATGAACCCTGAAGCTTTAGTATCACCATGAGAACTTGGGGTTTTTTTTGTATCTGAAGGCAGCCCACGGGTATAAGTGCTAAGCATGGGCTGTGGCAACCCAACCTCCAAGACATTGGGGGAAGTGACCAGAGCAGCAAAGCTCCCATTTACAGAATCACAGAAAGGACCTTTAACATCATTGAGTCCAACTGTTAACCCAGAACTGCAAAGTCCACCACTAAACTATGTCCCTCAGCACCCCATCCATCCATTAATAAAATACGTCTCTATGTATTATATAGCTATCATATAGAATACGATAATTAAAATGTTTGACAGCTTAAAAAAAGATGAAACAAAACACAAAAAAGTCACAAAAGGGATTGTAATTCCCAGCAGAAAAAGCTACCAAGAACTTCAGTCATTTCATCATCTTTATTGTAGCCTTCCCCTGCCAACAAACAAGAGCCATGTCCCAACTCCAGGGAAGCAACGTTTTCTTCTACAAGCTCACCTTTACATTGTTCAATGTTCACCTTTAATTTATGCACCACCAATACCCTCTTTAATCACAACCAACAAGCTCAAAGAAAGGCCCGTGCATGCCTTTGATATATCTATCTCCTCCCCTTTTCTGATAAGTAAACAGATAGGTCAACATTGATTCTATTTCAAATTATTAGTTTGTAATACATTAAATTACAGTGGAGTTCAAATTAACACCTGAACCTAAGTTACTTTTCCAAGCTCTTCATGTAAAAGAAAATGCATTTCAAAAGTTCTTCATAACACTTCATAGCAGAATATAGAACACCCATTTCCTTTAAAAAAAAACAAAAACAAAACCTAACAAAGCAGGTTGGGGCTTTGGAGTCAATTACTCATTTGGCTTAAGCTGGAACAGTAACCGCAGTCCTGTAAGTACACACCGACTTCTCCCATCAGATCAAATTTTAAAACTTCCTTTCATATTCTTTTATTCAGCCTCCCCTCCGCCCCCCTTTGATTCTCAAATTTATTACCAAAATGTAAAGAACAACTTAACTGGAAAACACAACTTAAAAGCTCAACAACACTGACCTTTGTAACAACCCCAAGCGTACCATTTTACATTGCAATCTTTGCCTTTCTCAGGTAAGGCCTCATTCTTTCCTTCAACCAGCTATTTCCATCCCAGGCACAAATATCTGAAAATTCTGTCCCATGGCCCAAATAGAACAAGCTGGCTACGGCTCTTCCACTTCTCCAGCCTAATTCCTTAGGCTGACATTACAGGCTGCATCATATTCCTCCTCTTTGGTTCTTCAACTACACTGAGCTTCGCCTGCACACACCTCAATGTACCACTTCTTACTTACACGCACAATTTCCAAGGTGGTCTCTTGGCATCCATTCTGCCAATCCCTTTACCAACCTCTATCCTTCCCAAAGGCTGGAAACCTAAACAATCCTGTGCTTACTTTAGACACCAGATGATTTTACCAATTCCCTCAAATGTAGCCATGATACTAGGCTGGTGACTTCAAGGCAGAAACTCACTAAGGTCTACCTAGACTAACACATACTGTACGAAGCGCATGAGTTCAAAATAAGACTTCAAAAAGAAGTATACCAGCACTACATTTTCCCAAATTCACATCACTGAAGAATTCTGATGACCACATAGTACCAACAGCCACTTAGTTAATGAAAAGTTTGCTGTATTTGTTTGTATTGCACTGCTGAGTGATGGCCAAAACAAGCCTGACATACCCCAGATGAATTCTTTAGACTATTCTCAGTTGCCCTGAAGTAATTACCGCACAGTGACAACTCTTGCCTAAAAAATGAGTAAGGACATAAAGCAGAAGCAACCTTTCAAGTTCTCTTGCATTACAGAATCCCATCAGGCTTTCTTCTTTACAGACTTTAATTAATTCGGAATCTAGCTCCTCATGAAAAAAATCCCATATGTTGCTTCTGCAGTGCTCATAAGAAAATGATTTCTTCAATTTATTCACTGCAGGTTCAGCCTTTATGCCAACACTGCCTTCCAGTTCTTTTTCTTTTTGAGTATATGTCTTTATAAGAAAGATTCTCAATTCTTTTTCAAGTATATGTTTCTTTTTAAGAAAGTTCTCACCCCCATAATACTTTTCTGCCACTTAATTATTACTATCTGTAGTGTGAACTTTTTTACTTCTCCACCCTAATCCGTTGTGGAATAATGGTGCTCCAAACCAGAAAAACCTACAAAAAAGCCACTACCACAAACCGGACATCAAGGAAGTAGGATAAATCAAAACAATTTGGCAAGGAATTTTAAAAGTTGGGGTTTTTCTCTCCCCCATCCAGACTACCAGAAGTATTTAAAGGCCACAAAACACCACACTGACCTCACATCCCTTTTCTGTTCTCCAGATCCAACTTCACCTGCCAGTGCACCTTCCCAAAAGCGCAAAGCCATTACGATGATGGATTCAAGTTATTCTGCTTGTCTCAACACCAAATGGGCCAAAATGACCATACAACACACATGCATGATGATACATGAGGACTATACAATGACCGTACCATGACATTAAGGGAGAAGAGATTCCACAACTGCAAACAGGTATTTCCTCAAGCGCTTCTTCCACATCTGCTATCTGTATTAGTCTATAACCTAGAAAAGCCTGTTAAGTCTGAATCTGCTACAAAGGTGTTCCCTATCCATTAGAAAACACGCCTCTGCACGTTAAGAAAACCACTATAACCCAATATTGGTAGGTCTTAGATTCTCCCGCAGGTGAGCATCTTTATTTTCTGAAAGTCAAATGAATAGTTCCAACAATAATAAATACGACTTAAGACAGAGAGAAGTTCTGAGCAAAAACTTCTCTGACGAAAACCTAGAGTAAATTTAACAGCTGTAAAAGCTGTAAATTCCTTTTACTCTAAGCAGAGACAGTCTCACCACGAGGTGGAAGCTGGGAACTCCAGTTACAGATTGCCTGTTCTCTGGGCAGCAGAGCACTACTGTGGAGAAAGAACAGCTGAAAAACTGCAACAGGCAGGAGTTGGGACAACGCATCAGTCTCAGAACGTTAGCAGCATGTTCACCACAGATTCTTCACCAACAGCGCTTTTATGGGTACCTAGTGCAGTAGCAGAAGAACTTGAAGACACAGAAACATTAAAACAGTATCTGTTTCCACAGTGTACATGTAAGTGACCTTGCAGTGTGGGCTGCTCAAAAACATTCAGAACAGGCTCTTTCAAGACTAAACAAGATGGAGAGGAAGGTTACATATCGCAACACCACAACATGGCTGGCGCAGAACTCGACTACAGGGATTCCTCTCACCCTTCACAGTAACAGCATTAAATGATGATACTACAGCCATATTCAGTCAAGTAACTGCATTGAAAATAGCTGATACTTCACAGAGATATAACAATATCTGCAGGCTCATTAAGACTTATATTGATTTAGTATTTTTTTTGTTGTTTAAACCAAACCAGTTTTGGTTTCCGAAAATTTACTCTTGTTCCTGCTTGAAGTTCTTTTTACAGGCACAACTAAAGACGTATTTTAAAATGAGAAGTAGCACAAGCCATCCAGCACGAGGAGAACACTGTCTGCACACTCTCCTTTCTGCTCCTGGAGTCATCAGGACAGCCAAGTACTACCTTCTCTTTCAAAGAAACAGCAAGACATGCTGCTTGCATTGCAAGGAAGAAACACCATTGGGATTATCATCTTAACAACAATACGGTGTCAGTTACCTAAAGGGAGGAACGAGTGTCTGGATAACAAAAAAAAAGCCTTCCAAAAAATCCAGGACATTTATGTGGTATGTTGGGCATATAATTTTTCAGATACGCTTGAAAGGCTTTTCTCTTTAAAAGACATATCCAGTTTACTCAAAACACTTTTATATACACAGGGGTTATCACTGACTCAAGTGACAACAACTACAATTGTCTTTGAAAACCTTAAAAGACGATTCCTGATTTATATAAAAATCAGAATATGTAAGGCTATGGAGATGTAACTGTTTAACAGCAAACCATTTAGGTCAATTACACTTCTCATACATTCTATCATTAACAACTGAATTTAAATTCCAGATTAGTTTAAGAATTTTACTACCTACTCACCATTTTATTCTGCTTTTTCACACAAGCTCAATGCTGAAGTTTCTGAACTACAAACATTCTTCATTAGATCAGGGCATCACTTGGTTGTTTTTAGTAAAGCTAAAGAGTTGGGTCTTGATCTTTTAGCTTCAGCCCTAATGCCACTTCACTGGCCTTAATGCTGATGGGCCTTTACCATGAGGATGCAAACATTCTGCCACTGCCTTACCAGTTACTCGAACTAGCTACACACCATGCACCACCCTGCATCGGCATTTACTTCCCCTCCCAAAGCATTCAAGTCCATAGATGAAAAGATCTCTAAATGTTATAAAAAACACTCTACTGATATCAGACCAATAACTCAGAAGACTGGCTCCACAGCAATGCTGCAGTGTAGTGGGGGAATCCTAGGCAAGGGAATTAGTAATATTTAACAACTCCACTTCTCCTTAAAGGAGGGACTTTCCCCTACACAGTCAATGAACTGTCAGTGCCTGACAAGAAACACTTGGCTAATAATGAATGGTATCGGCAATCATCAATTTCACTTTGGAGTTGAGCTTCCTGTTCAAACAAGCGAGGACCTTTCACATGCCACATCCATCCTCCAGTCAAGGCAAGCAGCAATGCTTTGGTTATACCGCTGTAAAAAGCCCCTATTATGGAACACATTCTGGCAGATGCCACCACAGCGAGATGGTCACTAAGCAAAGAGGTTGCTACACAGAGGCTTGGAATCTTAGTGACAGAACTCCTATTAATTGTATCATAAAAGGCACTCAAAATTACCTAAAGGAATTCTTGAAGTAGTCTAGCTTCTGGCTAGATTGCTATTTTCCTCCCCAAATCTGCTTTCATTTCTAAGTGACTAGAAAGCATCTTTAAGCCTTCACTGTCACACAGAGCAACCCTACACCCACACAGTCATACTTAATGGGAAAGGGCTGAAATAAAACTAACTGTTCAAAGCCATGAGAGTGGCTAGCTGAAGTTCCACCTACATTCAGATGGTCAGAAATCAGAGCAGTGCCATCCTACCGATTCTCTGGTTAACAATACTGTAACCACAATACAAAGACTTCCAAAAGTCACCAGCCTTCCAGAAGCACTGACTGGTCCAGAAAGCCAGGCGGTGTGAACCACAAGAGTTTTATGCAGGATCAATTCCTGTTTTCCCTGGGCATGCCTTCCATGTCTGAAGTTTTCAGTTGTAAAGTTTACAGGGAAACTATACTCCCTCAGCTGTGTACTGGAAAGGCAATCTACGATCTACCCCTTGAAGTTATCCTGGCTGTGATCTATTATCAACTGAATGAGGAACTACAGTCTAGTTCACCGGTGACTCGTAACAAAACATCTCCCAAAAGTTGGGGGAAAACAGTGAAGCTGCTGTAAGGGTAGTAAATACAGAGATAGAAATTTGATTTTGTGGAAACAGGACTTATGTTAAAAGGAAATCTATTCGCTGCTTCTGAAAGCACACTTAATAAATTTGGGAAGCAAACAGTAAGACTATTGGAATTAAAGGCTGTAGACATGAGCACATACAAGAGAAACAGCCACAGGGATTAAGTTTGGACTCCACAGAAGCAGCAAAGGAACCTGGGTCAGAATTCATCTGGTTGTTTCTCTCCAAAGCCGCCATGCTATGAATACATCTTTAAAAACAGAACGGTAACAAAGGAAGGTGCACATAATTAAGCACCAGTGAGTGGCAAGTGTCACAGCTAAACCATCCAATGCCTGCGTTCAGTCAGGAGCTATGAAAAGGAAAATTTCTAGGGCTGCTTTTCCTACATACAGTATTTATACCCATGGGCAAAAAGCATCCAGGTCAGGAAGGTGGGAAGCACTCCCTGCACAAACAACATCCAAATGTTGCATGTAGTAACAGAGCTCTGAGAAAACTGCTGACAAAGTAATCTGTACAGAAAATAAGCAGCAGTATACCTACCTGATCATAAGATAAAGAGTTCAGTACACGGCCACAAACCTGAAGCCAAACACACACTACCAACCAAGAGATTTTCACTCTGTGGGAAAGCCAAATCTTTCAACTACAGTCCCATTCTCACTATAGATAGGAAGAGAACCCCTGGAGGTGATTCTTCCTGCGAAAGCATTTAACAAAAAGTTTCACTTCCTCTTCCACTGGGAGGAAGAGTCATTTGCTCCGTACACAAACTCTAGCTCAGTTTTCCCAAAACCACTGAAGAACTTACAGCCACGGAACAGAAGTGAGCATCAGCAAACCTGCAAGAAGGCAAAGATGAGCAAGTATCTGGCAACACAGCTTCCAGGCCCGCCCAAGGCTGTTTCTGAAAAACCTCTTACAGCAACAGAATTTAGCATCCCTTCCCCCCCCATCTTTTTAAAGATCTGCACAATATCTAAAGAAGCAAACAGACATAAAACTAATTTGTGTATGTCTCTAGACTCAAACTAAATGTTTCCTAATATGCCAGTAAAGTATCAAAATTGCTTCCTTCCAACCAATTTTCTGGTCAAAACTAGTCTCTTCCTTGCACTAGATTCTGTATTAAAGAGGAATTGCAATCCTTTGATTCAGGGTCTAACCCACATATCTGGATGATCATTCTAAAACACCTGCTCTCAAAGAGTGGTCTGTTGTCCAAGCAGAGGCTTTCAGTGGCCCATAGCACATAGTGGTTTCAATTTCACAGACCAGAAGGCCAAAGAGTTAAGAGGCACGCGCTGCTGAACACGTTGAGCACCAGCAGCATTCGCTGTGGGAAGCAGCGGCTTTGGAACCACCACAGCAGAAGGCTTGAGGAGGAACAAAATACAGAAACTGAAGTTATTATTGACAATTAACACACCACTGGTGTGTCTAGGTAACAGGAAAAGTACCTTTTTTTTTTTTTTTAGAGTCTGCAGTCTTTAGCGCACCAAAATACTCTCAGCAAAACAAGCTGCTAAATCCACACAGCACAGGCAACAACTTCAAGCAGCACTTTAGCAGAACTGACCAGCACATACGTTCTTTAGAACGCAGACCTTCAATATCAACTGGCGCATGACAATAGTCTTCATTTCTGCATCAATCTTCCTCTCCAGTCACAACAAATTCAGCGCACAGACATTCAAGGAAAACATTAAATGCTATGAAAGGAACACTAACCCTCTGGTTTCTTTAAACCTACAGAGCCTCAAACCTCTCATAAATCTGTATTTAGAACACGGAGACAATTCATCAATAGAGAACTAGTTTTAACTTTGTCTGTGATATGATAAAGAACTGGCTTGTTAAAAATGTTGTTAAACACCATCTGACTGCAATGTTTACATGTAACTGCTTGAAAACGTGGTAACTTTAAAGTCACACTTTCGCCTAACCATTGCAGTTCTTCCATGTAGGTCACAAGCTATCACTGAATATTTTATTTATACTTTTTCTTGTGAATGGAACCACAAGAATATATATTTAACAGAAATCACATCACGAATACAACACTTTATCACTTTTTTCTTTTTAAGAAGTACTCAGACACTAAGACTTCAGAATTGCTAAAAACACAAACTTTGCTATTTATATAAACACAAGTACCTTCTTCCCATAACTTGAAGAAATTAGGGCATCAGTGTCACTAGCTGTATTGTTCCAAGGAGGCCAGGCAGGATGTCAGCTCCTGACGCTCAAAGCACCAAGGCCAAAACAACTGCAAATTTGAGCAGTGTCCATAAGCAGATTCTTTCTGTTGCTACCTCTTGTTAGCATCCAGCCTCCAAGTGTATGTGTAAGTGCAGTTACATACCTTCCACACTGGAGATGGGACCTCAGAGGTCCTACCCCTTATTTTTAAGGCTGTTCACAAATATAAACATGTGCAAAGCATGCAATTTTATCAAATCTATGCAGTCTTAAAATAAAGATATCCCTCATAATCTAGCACAACATGCAGTTTAAGGCTGCTTCTAACATGAAAATGAGTTGAGAAAAAGCTTCTTGTATTTGCAAGTGACCTTTTATAATGAACTTTTCTCTATGTATGCTTTAAAGGCTCAACCATAACCATTTGGAACAGCAGCTGTATTGTTTATAGTACATACAGAAATTCTAAATATGCTACGACTTCCTATTTTTTCCAAGAGCCAGCTCTCAAGGAAGCAGAGATATTTACCTAATAATTTATTACTAGTTTATGCTAAAAGATATGGAGCATCAACTGCTTGGCAAGATGAAGAGTCCCTTCCCCACCCTAAATCCTCCACTTAAGCACTGCATCCATGGCAATGTTCCCAACACCAATGGCTTTTTGTATCGGTTTGCACTTTTTTTTTTTTTAAGATAAGTATTTAAACATCTTTAGGCCATACAGAAAAATCAAGAATGAGAAAATGAAAGATTTCCAAAACAAACCTGCACTTTCAGAAAGTCCAAAGGAACAGGCACACAAGCATGTTTCGCAGCGTACGCCGTGTCTAACAAACACTAAAATATCCATTACCGAGAGGATCGAGATGTGAAATCAAAAGGCAGTAGCACAGAACCGTGTATCTAATTCCAGACACTCATAGTTTAATTACATTTCACAACAAAACAACCATTGTTGTGATTCATTTGAACTTGAAAAGTTATCACCAGTTTCCAAAAGTCAACACACACTAATATCTTAAATCAATTCTGTGAACAATGAAGCCAAGTTTTCCTTTTCAGTAATTTTATTCTAATGTGAAACATGAAGAAACAAGCACCCAAATAACTCCAATATAGTATGAAACTTTAATAAAAGTTGTTTAAAAAACAAAGAGCAAAATTTTTTAAAGAAACTGAAAGGCTTGACTCCTAATCACACATCTTTCTGACATCAGCAAGAGTACTTTCAGACTTTCAAAGGAAAAAAAAGAAAAAAGAAACAAATATCTGCTGTTGAAACATTACTCCCAAAGACTGTTGAAACGCATAACATGAAGCTTCAGAGACAGACAGTTTTATTAACAGGAGGCTTAATTTTAAACAGTATATACAAATCACATGACTTTTCCAAAATTGGGACCACCTAGTAATCTGTCAAAACAAAATTATGCTAATGAATTACAGAAGCATCTGTGTAATGCGACCACCTCTTTATTGAAGTACACCTTTATACAATCCTTCCACATATTCCTGTACTGTAAAATCCTCTCAGGACGCAGCGCTGCACAGGTTTGCAAATCTCTCCTACACACCACATGAATAAAACTGTTGCCACTTGCACCTCTCAATTTTGCCTGACCATACACTTCAGTGTTCCATGATATGCAACACCAAAAGGCACTGGTTTGCTTTGTCCAAAAAAAACGGAACAGTTTGAAGTTTACTATGTTTAAGTACAATGATTTGCAGGGAACAGCAGGATTTTTTCAGGCAATGCCCAAAGTCTTAAATTTATCATAAGCCAAGCAAGGATGAACCAAACCAAAACAAAACAACAACAACAAAATCAATCTACTTTTCACTTGTGTCATTACTTTCTTTCCAATTCTCTGTTCCTCCATGGAAGGTTTTACTGCACAGCAAAGAAAATGGCAACTCTTTACAGATTTGAATACAACAGCACAACTTTATTGCAAAAATATATAGTCAACTCAGTATTTTCAAGTTTTGGAGAAAAATAAAATTTATCTCTGAATTCACCCATAGCAGTAATTCACAACAGAGTTGCTGAAGATAAAAGTTTCTTTCACATATAAACTAATTTCAAACTTTAGCTGGACTCCAATCTTCTACTAATCATCATCACTTTGGTTCTCTTAGCAGAGACTATGTAAGGAGTTCGAGACACATGAGAAATACAACATCAATATCCAACTAGTGTCAAAGAACCTATCCCAACTGATTCATGTAATCCTAACAAATCAAGCTACTTAAACAATAATGAGTATTTTCAAGTTGTTACTTCTACTGCAAATGTTTCATAAGTGTACTATCAAACTCATATGATAATGTTTGAGGTTAGCTATACTCGTGGCAAAAGTCTTATTCTGCACAGTTATAATTGCAATATATAAATAACTAAAGGTTATTCCACAAAGAACAGCTTGAATTTTACAGAAAGATTCTGCTCATACTTATAAGAATTAGTTTGGTAGACACATCAGCAATGGGCATAATTCAACTGTTCATACAGTGAGAATCTTGGAAAAAATAAAGATACATACACAAAACAATTAATCTGTGTACACTGAGAATTCGTTCAGTCGCAGAGTAAAATCGGGACTTTAAACAAAGCTTTGACCTGTAAACAAAGCAAATTCAGCCAGCTTTTAACCAAATCTAGAAATAGCTATCTATTTTACAATGGCTTGCAAGAGCACCCACTGAAGAGCTCCATTGACTTCACCTATTTTCCCTTAACCGAAACTACGTAAAACCGATCTAGATTCCTTGACAAGCACTGTGTCCAGAATAGTTTACCAAACTTCTACGATGGTAAGGATCTGCCTAGCATCTCCACATACTTGTACGGGAAAATCCACTGCGCATCTATCCTCGCAGTGTTTCTTATGTAATGGCTAACCCAGTGCTCTGCCTTACCAAAACCAATCCGTTTACAATTTCAACAATCCACAGGTTCTATCCTGGAAATACTATAAAAACCAATCCGGATGCATTTATCACAGCACTATGAATATCTATTCTACAACTACTTTGTATTAACAGCTACCCTAAAACAAGTTTTACTTTCCTGGAGCCTATAGGCCTGTCATTTAAATCAACAACAGCTGCCATAGCTTCATCACGAGACTCGAATGCAACCATTGCTTCTCCAGTGGGCATGCCTTTTTCATTGTATTTTAAGCACACCGAACCAGGGATCACCTGATAGCCGTAAAAGAAATCCAAAATTTCATCCACCGAAACAGTAAAGGGCATATTTTGCACTTTAATGACAGTTGGTCCTGGCTTCCCAGACCCTGTTCCAAAACCCGGGGGTCCACTAATGTGTATATTTCCTGGTCCAGGTCCAAACCCTGGAGGTCCACTTAAATGTCCAAGACCAGCAGCAATTCCTGGAGGACCAGCACCAAAGGCAGGTGGTCCGCTTAAATTGCCAGGACCGTTACCAAAAGTCTGAGGACCGCCTGCGAAACCTGCTGGTGCACTCAAATTTCCAGGACCACCTGCAAAACCTGGGACCTCAATACCTGCACCAGGTAAACCACTAGCTGCAACTGCAGGGATTCCTGGTCTTGAATCAGGAAAGCCACCTATTCCAGGTGGTGGTAGAGGGGGACCAAATGTGCCAGACCCACTGAAGTTACCAGGGAAATTAAACGGAGGACCATTGTTTGCATCTTTAGAACTTCCCCCCAAGAAGGCATGCTCATCCCCACCGGCGCCCTGTGCTCCTGGCACAGCTGCATTTCCTTGTAGCGGTATTTTCAGTATCTTTTTCCCTTGAGATGGTGGGTTTCTCTCAATATCTCTCATTTCTTCTACAGTTATCAAACGCAAAACAACATCTCTTCCATTCAGTTTTTTACGGTGCAAACGCTCCGCCTTACGAGCATCATCTTCAGCTTTAAACTGAACCAGTGCTTGTCCTAAACCTTGCCCGTTAGTATCAACAAGAATTTGTACAGAGTTTTCTTCTACTGCCAGTCCCTCTAGAAACTGAAGGATTTCCATTTTTGTTATATTGTACGGAATATTAGATATATGTGCACACAATTTTGGTGAGCCTGGTTCTCCCTCAGCATTCATGAGGATCTCTCTCTGGTCATAGCTGAAGTTCTGTAATCTTTTACGAATCATATCTATCTTTTCTAACATTGCCTTTTTAGTAATTGGATGAACCTGAATAAAGCGATTCCCTATGTACTGCTTATGATGACACAAAGCTGCTTTGTAATCAGCTTCATTCCTGAACTCAACAAAACCCTCTCCAATCGCCTTCCCATTAGGTCCATAAGCTATATAAATACTGTCTTCAACTATATCCAGCTTTTTAAAAAAATCTATCACATGTTTGTTCTCAGATTCAAAGGGAAGACCTTTCAAATAAATACAGAAACCCTGCTCATGGGGAGATCTCGACCGTGACCTTTTCTGTCCACCAGGAGACTTGGACCTAGAATGAGCCTGGGGAGGAGGAGGGTGCGACTGCCCAGAGGGACCCATGGTTTGCTTGAAAGTTATGTGGCCTCCAGCAGCCACCCACTGTCTCTCTGTTGCAGGACTAACTTCAACATAGCGCTGAATCATCAGCATTCTGTTTCGCTTCAGTGCTTCAAATGTATCTTGAGGAGAAAAAAACTTAACTAGTCCATTTCCATTATTTCGACCTACATGATCCTTCAGCATATGGACTGCATCCACACGGAGCCCAAGGAAAAAGTCTTTCACATCAGATTCTGTTGCAGAAAAGGGCATTCCATGAACGCTGACATACAAATCATCTGGATTGATTGGAATTGGCTTGACACTACTTTGAGAATTCATCTGGATAGGGTTTACAGGATTCATGGGACCAATAAACAATGGATTCAAGCCGCTGTTCATATTCACTGCTGCTCCAGACCCATTCATTCCAGTGGGTAAAGGTGCTACGGGTGGAGGATTCATAGGAGGCATTCCTGATATGGGAGGCATAGGTGTCATTGGAGGTACAGGGGGTACAGGGGGTATCGGAGGAACTGGAGGAACAGGAGGCAGTGTGGGTACAGGAGGTGGAACAGGTATTGGGGGAATAGAAGGCATTGGTGGCAAAGATGGCATAGCTGGGATAGGAGGAATTGGAGGAGGAGGTACTGTGTTCATTGGGGATGCTGTGCTAGGTATAGTTGAGCTAAATGTTGGACTTCCAAAAGTACTCCCAAGATTTGGAGGTGCAGTCCCCATACTGGCAGTAGAAAATGTAGCTATGTTTTTATTGCTTTCGTGCACAGTAGTAGAAGCAGTTACTACACTAGGAGAAGGATTATTAAAGTTAGGTACAGTAGTCGGTAAGTTAACCCTTCCACTCATTCCAGAACTAGGTGGTGGTCCCGACCTGCTAGCATTTGCTGGCGGCATATCTAGATTGGCCGTTTCAAAACGCCTACGACTGAGTTCTATCATGTTCTGCATTTCGGTTTTACTGCTCAACAACAGCGTTACTTTTGACCCTTTAATTGTACCACCTGTGCGCATCATACCAAGCCTCGCATCTTCATCAGTGGCAAAAACGATGAAAGCCTCACCCAGTTCACCCCCTACAATATGCACGCCCCCATCAGGAATGGTCAATCCAGAGAAGAAGTGGCGAATGTCCATGGTCCCCGCCACAATCGGGAGACCTTGCAAGCGGATGACCACAGCCATGCTGCGCTGAAACAACACACACCTGCAGATGAGAAAAGGCAACGGCTATGTCAGACTACTGTTTATGACACCATGCAATTACCTACAGACACCATCTACTATATTTGTTTACATACACCTGACAACATCTTGCAAAGATTAAGTATGTTTATATTCCAAGTTCCTTATTAGTGTTTACTTCATACAGATTGAAGTATTAAACATTTACCAACAAAATCAGTATACATTTTGCACTAGAAATTCCAAAATAACTGTTAAACTAAGACCCACAAGTGTCAGTAAAAAAAACACACCAAAGGAACAGTAAAAAAAAAAATCAGATTACATCAGTAGTTGAATATTTAATGGAACATAGGCAAAATGAGCATTTTAGCCAAGCAAACAAAATTAGTTTACCATATGCTGATATGGTATCCACTGTACCTGGCAAAAGTGATCGCAAAAAATTCTGCACACCTATGGGAAATAAACAGTTCTCTTTCACTAGGGGAGGGATTTTATCTCCTGCCAGGTGAAGACTGAAAACATAACAGTGGGTTGGTTATGAACAAAAACCAATTATGGACAACAGTGAGATTCACATGACATCCTGACAGGGACCATCTTAGATTACACGGATCTTAAATTTTTCTCCTAGTAAAGGCAATAGGTCCAGGTGACCATTAAGCTAGCTAACCGTAATAAACCAGCCCCAGACATTCTGTGACTATACAGACCCCACCTGAACTAGATTCACATCTCTGCATCTCCTAGCTAGATATTTGGCTTTCACAACTTTCAAAAACAATGTATAGTTTTTTAATAGTTACAGATGTTCTGTCTAATATTACACCTTTCGCCTCAGGCGCAAGTTAATATCTTTCACCTCTGCAGCTGAGGTTAGTGAAAGCTTAGGATCAATTCTGAACAGGCAGATCTTGACAGTTACCTTGTATACATTCTACAGAAGCGCCTGAGGTCATATCAGAAGTTCAAGACAAACAGGAAACTAGCTAATTCTCACTTATTCTTGAGAAACCTTCAGTAAAGGCTAAAAGCATTGTATTAATACTAGCACAATACATCAGTTCAGAAGTCAGCCTCTCATCCTAAGCCATCAGCAGTAGCACCTTGTTTCACCCGAGCCACTTCATCTCTGAAGCTTCACGACTACCTAAGTACAAGCCAGTTCAGTAGCTGTATGGAAGACCTCCAAAGCTCCAAGCAGTCACACACAGATAACGTTAACTAAGCATCTGAAATCAAGGATGAACCAGATGATACAATGCAACAGGAGAAGGCAGCGCACCAAAGGCTTCTGGCCGTATACAAAAGCTATGACCAACTACAACTATCTCCCAACATTTTGCATTCAGCCCAACACTGTATCCCTGCATAATCTTTAAGTCAGCTGCATTTGCCTGTCAAGATCCTCCAGTCACTTTAGAGTCGGCACGCCTTGAATACATCCTGAACTACCAGGTAAAGCCACTAGCCAACAATTTAATCCCGCCACATAAGGCTGAATTCAGTACTTAATGAAAAAAAAAAAAAAAACAATTCTTCTACAGGGGAAAAACCAGAGGAAATTATTTTGTTTGCATGATGGAACTTCAGCTTGCTCAAATGGGTGCTTAAGTTTTTGCTCTGCTGCCCAATAAACAAGCACTAACCCCTTCCACACACTAATGAACTCAGGGACGTGCTGGGGTACAGGGCATTGGCTTGAAGCAGCGAGGGGCTTTCTCCCGCCAGGAAGCAGCAGACAAGACCAGTGGCACCATGTCAGCTCTGCTGCTCTAGCTGCTGTGAATGAACATCTGGTTCTTTACACCACCACCTTGAAAGAGAGACTAGGACTTCCAAGACAAATATGAGGTCTACAAAGCAAGAAAAAATAAAAAATCTAGCTGTACATACCGCTAAGAAAACACCTCCTCCACCACGGGATAGCAGCAACAGAAAGGGGAACATACACTAAACCTCAGGGATTATTAAAAGCAATTTCACTATCTCCATGGCAAGGTGACAAAAGCAACATCTTGCATTTATTTCTTATAGTGACAAATTTAACTTGGAGAATAGAGTTCACTGCCCAGTCATTTTCCAACAGCAAAACAACTGGCCCAGTTATTAAAAGACAGGTCAAAGTAAGAACTAGCTCTGCTATATACACATCTAAGAAAGCGTGTAAGACTTTCTGCACTGTTTTAAACAGCAAGTTTTTTCAATTATTCTTTAGTTTAATTTTACATTTGCCCAATGTTGATAGCAACTTCTGAAACTCAAGTGAAAATGAGGATTCTGCCTACTTTAAGGAAGCCATCCTAAAGGGGATTGTGAAATCTAAGTTCCCCACATTATGCTACAGGATTGCTTTTGAATTAGATGATCCTGAGGCAAGCAAACAGTATCAAAGCATGCTTTGAAAACTAGAATACTACTAACAGCAAATTTTGATAGGAGGTTTACATTTTTTCTATTACCTATTATCAAATAAATTAGTTTCAAAAATTGTTACGCATCAGGAGTTAAGACATTTGAACTTTCTTGTGTTAAATGGGAGATTACTTTTAGTTATTTCCTATATATTTCCTACAATGCGAAAGGGGTGACAATCTGATATAGCCATTAGTTGAACAAAGGCAATTTGGAAAGGTTTTTCTACTCCCATCTGTTGGTTTAGAACGTCACATATTCTTTATCCAAACTGACACCTGCCAGGTAACTGCATTTACTTATGATTCCATGAATCTAGTCCAGAAGACAAATCAAAAATTCCTTTGTAACCTTATCTGTTAAGAGGTCAAGCATCTGAACATTTATATAACTTCTGGGACAATACAACTTCTTTAATTTTGCACTAAATTCAAAACTTCTTTATAAATGCTAAGAGAGAGTGAAGTTTTATTACTAAGTATTTTGTTTACGTCCATTAAATCACTATCAACTAAAAAACCCAAATAGCTGCTTAAGCATACAAGTTGCGAGAAAAACTAGCTGCAATGACTCCAGTGTAGTTAATTCCATGCATTATATTAAGCAAATTCTTGCTATTAAGCAAGAGCTAACAGTAGCATGGTATGAATAAAAATAATTGTAAGGACTTTACTCCAAATATTTTTTTGTAAAAAAAACCTCTGTCAACTCAAAACATAACTGCTCAAATTTTTCAGGATTTTAGTGCTTTAACAAAGGATTAGTTCCACTTCTGTGATTTAAATAAAAATCACAAGGACCAGGAGGGCCACATTTCACATTTCTAAGCACTCAGAAGTCTGATTTCTTCCAGAACACGCTTAAGAGACAACCCCACCCACTCAAATGTTCCAAATAATGAAAAAGCAAAGCCAGTTCAAGTATTTCACTGTTCACTTGCAAAGATGAGTAACCATGCAGAGGCAGCATTCACTTCAGACACAGACTGGGCTACGTGCCTGTGGAGTATGCATTAAAGGCTTTCTGTCGGGCTTTTAGAGGGGTTCATCTTCCCCCACCCCATACAAAAAGGTACCTCAAGGCTAAAGTGGGTTTTGTTGTCATTTTGTGCATTTGGTTTATTTTTTGAGAGACCAAGAAGCACAAATTCCTAGTCGTACAACGGACAAGCCATCCCTATTAGCAAGTCGAGATCAAAAGGGGTAAGTAAAGGGCTGCAGAAAAATCAATCTGATTCAACTCATCTGATGAGCCTTAACAGCATGTTCACTAGTCTCAACAGTAACATCTTTAAAAATGTTGATGTTACACTGGAGAAAGGTGTTCAAGATGACAGTATTATTTCTTCCATCTATGTGCCAGTCAGTAAAATAAACAGAATTTGGGTCATATGTGTAAGTGGATAAAAACACCAGACCAGCCTTTTAAGATGTATGCATTTTTCATATTAAGAGAAGATTCAACATAAACCCCAGGGAGTATTAAGTACAATACTCACACGGTACACATACACGACATATTTGGCAATTCTTGGATGAAGACTGAGAACTGGAATAACGCTGGTATTGTAGGAGGAATTTTAAGTATCCAGTATGAGACTGTCTGGCAGAAGCTAATTCTGCAGACTACAGTTTTGCCTTTTTTTTTTTTTAAGGGCTAAAATCAACCTGTTAGATTAATAGAGTAATCTCGGAGCTGATCTGAACCTATCCGATCCCTTTAAATGCTGCAAAACCCAATGAGAACCAATTGCTGTACACTCTTAAACTCCAATGGTTAGAAACATGTAGACCTGTGGCCAGCAGCAAAGTAGCAACATTTTCCACCAGTGCAAAGTAACTGGCAGAGTGCTCCAGACTACCGCATGCTGAAGAAACAACAAACATTAGTTTGGCAGAAAATTGTGTTTACAAGAACGTTGCCAGAACCACCATCACCAATGGGAGTCAAAGTAAAGAGACTAGCTATACATAATTTGACCCAAGTGTTTTGATACCAATTCACAGATTCCAAAAGCTTCAAATATTTCTTAAGATATACTCAATATGCATAGAAAGAAGTCTTCAATTCAAAGGCTCTTACCTGCAAAGACAGATGTTTTTTTCTTAACAAGTAGCAGAAGCCAAGCCAATCCTGTGGGCAACCAATTAAAACCAACTTTTAGACTGCAATAAAGAATAAATGGAGGCAAAAATCAATGCAGGCAACACAACAGCAGTAACAGTCCACAAAGAACTGTATATATAGAAAGTTCAAACCTGCGACCACCACAAGGCACTGCGACATACAACCACAAGAGTAAGATGCATTTTCTAATACCTTGTCCCTGTATGACTTGTCCGTAATTGCACTGCAGTTTTTGTATTGTTTTGAGACATAAATATGCCTTCCACAAATATAAAAAGAACCAGAAAACAGTCAAAGAATCTCTGAATCTTTCTCATCACCAATAGGTGAACATACCACTCTTTCAAAGGCAAATAGGAAGAATCAAATACTTGAAAGCCCTGAATTTTAACAAGCTCTTGCTCCACCAATAATAAGATTCCTTCCTTCCACTACACATCTTCTTACTTGAAGAAAGTAAGACAAGCACCTCTGAAAATCTCCCTAGATCTGCACGGGAAGAACTCCTCAGGAGCCACACAAACCAGTGAAGCCAAGTGCCATTTCCCAGCCGCCTCTAAGCAGTCACCTCTGCTGGGCACATAGTAAGAACGCCTCACACAGACACAGCATTTACAGTTGTAATCCATCTTTTCATTATCCAAATCCTGATCAAATGCCCAATTTTTTCATGCCTGCATCAAAATTGTCTTCCTGGGATCACAACTCAACAAAAGAGCCGAACATTTTATGTGGCAACATATGTATTTTGTATTTAAAGAAGGGATGAAAAACCCTTGCTCTTTCATTGCTTAGAACATCATCTCATATTAAAATTGTGATTCTTTGGAAAACTATCCAGGAATTAATCACACTAGGAACAGATAACTGCCGCCTCCTCCTCACACAACCCAAACAAGCCATTTTCAGTTAAAAGCATCATTACCAAAGTGAACTTCAAGAAAAGAACTACCAAAACCTCCACAAAGTCCCTAACCCAGGGATTTAAAGCACATATTCACAGGTCTTCCAGGACAGTAACAGCAGACTTACAAGTAAGAAAGATACAGCTATGCTCTTCAGATTTACATTAAAATGACAAATGCATTTAAGAAAATAAGACTTTTTTTTTAATGACACCTTTAAGAGAAACAAGCAATCCTATATTAGAAGGATTTAAGTACATACTTTCATATCTAGCAGTATCAAAGGGTAGTTTACAATGCAGGAAATAATGTAACCACCTGAAAAACTGCTTCATGCAAAAAAATACCTGCTTCAAGAAGCAGACAAATATTTGATGGACAAAGAACTTTCCATTTGGGAGAAAAACCCAAATAATTTGATATATTTCCAGTACAGCAACCACAGCGTTGCACATGTTCTTCTTCACACGAGCGAAAACAAGCTGAAGATTTGCAGCGGACTAGAACAACAAGCAAAACCAAGCAACATTCTTCAGAAAAGGTACAAAACACCACTCTGTTTAATCTTTCCATCGAACAGCATCTACTTTTGTTTGCAAGTCCCAATTCTCTCAACTTTAAAGAAAACCATTCATCGCTTGCAGGTAAAGCCAACCTTTCCAATCAACCCGGTGTCCAAGAACACATGAACCAGGCACACATTGGCCAGGTGCTCCCACACAACACCGACACCACACCTCTAGGACTTCACGGGAGAGACTCTCCACAACAGTGCTCGCTACAGAGAAAGGGCCACCATCCACTGGACGCAAACCGCCGATGAAACAACCTTACGAGGAGTCCACGGAGGAAACAACCTGCCGATTTTTCTGCTTAGCCCCAGCAGACGGAGGTGTGTTAAAAATCACTAAGAAGAATGGATAAGGTTAAGAATGAGTAAAACCAGAGCCAAGAGGTTTTTTTCCAAACGAAAGCTCACACAGACTCCTGGGGTACTTCTGGAGCCCACTTCAACACTAGCGTGGTCTGGGGGTTTCTGGGGGTCTTTGCTGTTTGTTGGAGCGTCTTACGGAGCTAATTTTTATTACTGGAGAAGAGCATCACGTTCCTGCGCGGCAACTCCGCAGGGGTTTACCGGGCAACACTGACGAGCGGTGGTGGCGCCGCAGGCA
>JAVSBS010007545.1:8310-18629 GCA_033124195.1 Coracias cyanogaster
GCATTTCAAAAGAAAAACCACTTACTTCCACAGAGGTACACGGTTCTGCCCCTACCAACCACCCACATTCCCTCCCCACCATCCCTCACCTACCAGCACTTCCAGGTCATTGCCACCAAGATCCAACTGTTCTAACTTGACAAGGAAGGAAAGTGAACTGCAAGATACAGGGAGCAGGGTGGGGAAGAGAGAAAACAAAAGAAAGAAAGAACGGAAGGTTAGCATCTGGGACACACACCTCACAAATTACATCATTTCTAGTCACTGCTAAACCAGGTGGGGCAGCTCTGACCTTGTTCATGGTCCCTCTGAGCCGAGCAGTTCAGAGGGTTCGTATCCTTCCCCAGGCCAGACCTTCTGCACCCGGGAACTGGGTTCAGGAGCACCAGCAGCCCCAAAGCAGCCAGTTCCCGCTGCCACCAGTCTGCCTTCTCCCCCTCCCACCATCAAAGACTCTTTGAGCAAAACCATGACAGAAGACAAACTGCACCTTAACACTGCTGCCCGTTTTTGTAGCAAGGATGGAGACCTGGGCACAGACTAACAGACAACAGGAGAGTCAGCAGAGGACAACACATATCTGGGGGGCCAGGGGAGCATAGCTGCAGGGAGAGGCAGGCACGACAAACTCAACAGCCTCAGTTTCCCCGAGCGGAATGCCCATGCTGCTTCGGAGAAAGGGGAAGACAACACTGGCACAATGCCTCAGAAGAGGTGAAGACATACAGACAAGAAGCTCACTAGACAAGACACTGCGAGAAGCCTCCATGGGAACCAAAGCCTGTCCACTCTGGTGGTCCAAGGATGTGCCCTGAGCATCCAAACACATCGCGACCTGGTGAGCCAGAAGGCTGCAGTCTGCAACCCCACACCACCAGAACCCGGTTCCTCTGGCATGGCCCAGGTGTTTGTGTGTCCTCAGCTCTCAGTCCTGCCCCATCAGCTCCAGCTCCCCTGCTGCCTCTCACCTCACACTCCATCAGCCCTGCCCACAGGGAGGGTCTCCAGTTGTGCTTACTCTCTTCATACCAAACTGTCCTAACACAGAAATCACAGTATTTCTCTGGAAAGAGAGCCACACATCTCAGCACTGTCCAAACTAAGGAGCTGAGGAACACAAACCTGGGAGAAAGCAGTAAAAGAATGGGCCAGGCTATAAACCTATTTGGGCTACAGAGGAAAAGCAAGTTCTTAGGAGGCATTAATGCTGACAACTTCTGTGCAGAAAAGGTCCAGTGACTTTGGCATCAGAGACAAGATGACAGCGTTAATCTGAACTGCGCTTCTGCCCTGTGTAATCGCCAGACGTGAAGCGTGTGAGCTGACCACTGCAGACTTTCAGCTCTTTTTTTGGAAGTTTCTTGTCCTCTGGGTCAAAGCTGACACATGGATTCTGCAAGCACATATAACTGATGTCATATAAAGCCTGTGCTTGCAGGTCCTACAGGAAAATAACCATCAGGAAGAGCATGTGCCCAACTCAAACCAACATCTCACAGCACGGGAGGCATGGCCATCACAGGAGTGAGACTAAAGCCCTAACTCCTGAGAGACTCAAAGCCTTGCTTGGACACTACCATCAGATGCCTCCTTTGCCCTCTTTTTCAAATCAAGCAGAGGAGGCAAGGGGGAAAATACAGGGTGGCCACACTGAATCCTTGCCATGAACAGCAGGAGGGCACTGAGGAACGGTGACAATAGCTGCACCCTTCACACGTTCACCAAGGAGGTTGTGTGGCCCCAAAACACAATGCTGTTCAGAAAGAGGTCAGGTAGAATCCCTTCCAGTCTGTAATTCAGGCAGACTGGTGGAATCACCAGCTGGATGGATAAGCAGGCAGAAAACAAGCTGACATAGCTAATATAGGTTAGAAAACTCAACAGACAACTCTCGTGGGCTCCAAACCAGAGACTATCGCACAGACTTGGTAGTTCTCTACATCCTACCTACCCAATAGTGTTGGCCGCACCAACCAGAACCTCCACCCGGAATCCATCCCTGCCCCTAACTCTCTGGAGTGTTTAACAAGACTTACCTCTTCTCCCTTGCTGGCCGACCTTTCGGCCGCTGCAGGCGAGCCCGTTATCCCACCCACGCCCACAAACCGCTCAACCAGAGCGATCAGAAGGGGTTCCCGAGAAGACAAGAGATGTCAGAAGCAAAATGTATCTTCAGCTGTATTCTGCTGCTCTTCAGAGCTCCACTGCACACAGAGTTCTTCCTACACCCACATCAGTACCTTTTTCTCTCTTTTTCCATAAGAATCTGCAGTCTGCCCCACCTCTTCAGGAAAAATGGTTCTCACTGTTTCCAGCAGCTTCCTTGTGGAATCTTGTCTATTCCAAATCAATCCTGTCACAGAGGCTGGTACAGACTCTGATCATCCTTCCCTGCTCCGAAGCCCTGAACTGTCTCTCCCTCCTCCTCACTCCCATTTACAGAAAACCAGCAAGATGCAAAGCCTCGAGCCCTCCCAAGCACAGTGCTAGAGCCTGTACTACAGAAACAGCAAGTCCCTGAGGGATCAGTAAGAATGACCAGGCAGGAGGCTCCTGAAGCCACCAGACAGACACTCACGTGGGGAGAGTCTTTAGCAGGTTCTCACGTAGCTCCAAAGTCACCAGGTTTGCCAAACTGCAAGAGAAAAGGGAGCGAGAAAAGCCAGATTCACTGAATAGGGCTTCAGGGATACCAGAGATGCTCACATCCCTTCCCTTGGGACCACCCCTCACCACTGGCATGAGTGCATACACAAAATGGAGATGATGGGGGAAAACAAAAAAACAAGGAGGATCTTAGATGGCTTCTGATGAGGGTGACTGCTTATTGCAAGATCACGGGGAAACAACACTGTGCCCAAACTCAGGACAAAGAGACGTGGTATCACACACAGGATGGTCTGCCCAGAAGGATAAAACCCCTCACGTGCAGAAAGCCAAATCCCACGGGAAGGGCACTGTGCCCCATGGTCAAGACCTATGGGCTTTGCCTTGGCCACTCGCTGGCAGCATCAATCGTTTCAACATCATCAGACAGACCACACCTGTTTGGGAAGGGGCAAAGGGGCTCTCAAAAGCAAGAAAGAACAGAGGATTTGAAGAGCCTGGGTGTGCTCCTGGCCTGTGCCACAGAGGAGGAGGAGCAGCTGAGACCAGGAAAGAAGCCTTTTAAAAAAGGTCGTCTTTTAACGAGAACAATGCTTAGAGGTGCGCCCACACTAAGTTCAGCAAGCTGGAACTGGGATGGCACGCTCCTCCCCTCCACGTCCTGCTAGTGTCACCTTCCCAACAGCCTGATGTCCCCACCCCAACCCTCCTCCCCATTATGAGGAGCAGGGGCATACTCACTTCCCAATGTCATTGGGGAGGCTCTGCAGGGACACATCGTTCAAGGCCAAATGGCCCAGGCTCCGAAGCTGCGTGAAGCCCTCTGGAAGCCTGTGAAAGCACAACAGAACAAAACATCACTGTCTGTGCACAAAACAAGCCCTCAACTCCTCAGTCAGATCCCAAGAAGCCAGTCTTGTCCCAGCTGGTATCAACATGTGGGAAGAAGAAGAGCAGGAACCAACTCTGACCTGATCCAGGATACGCCCCGTTTCCAAGACAACACTCCCTGCGCTGAAGCCACTACACGTCCAAGTGTGCAAACCTGTCTCTACAGTACGTGAGCGCAAATCCCAGACTAAATTATGCCATGTGGTCATTTAAACTTGGAAGCAGGGAGGGCTGCTGAGTAACCAAATGCCCACCGCAGGATATCTCTGCAGATGATGCTGCAGCACTCCCTGGGACCAAGAATTATCACGATCACAAGAGCTCCAAGGTGCAGAGAACAGGCAAAGACCCATGAAAGGGAGGAATCCTTTGCTGTTCACTGGCAGCTCCTGGAGCTTCCCTGCCCCGCGGCTCACAATGCACCACTGGCAGCTTTGGGCCAAAAAAAGTCTCTGACAAGTAACTTCTAGCATAGAAGGGCTGGTGGTTCCTGGGGTACAGGGATTCTCACCCACTGACACACTCGTCCCATTCTGGCGCTGTCTGGCACCACAAGAGGGAAGCAGAGTTAAGTCTATTCAAAGCAGCGCTTGCCCAGGAGCACAAAGGGCAGGAGGCATCTGGAGTCAGCCTGGCACCTACTGGGGCCCTGGCAGACAGCGCATGGAGGCATGGGTCACCAAGGCAGGAGCCACGCCCAGCTCCCAAAACACTACGGATTAAGAGCTGTAGAGACAGAAGACCGACAAGACAAGGCAGAGAGCCCCGTTCCTGGGCACAGCTCTGGGCACTGAGCTGTCAGGGAAACCAACCAAACACCGAGTTTGAAGGTTGGCCATCCTGAGTGACAAATAAGGAGACAGAGAGCAAAAAGGGCTGAGAGCGGGCAGAGGAAAGCACGCTGGCCTTTCTCTATTCCTCTGTAGTACAGCAAGTCCACATCCATCCTGGTTTGTGCACCAGGGTGAAGGGGTGAGGAAGGACTAACAAACTTATTCCAGGAGGACAGAAGTCCTCACCATCCACACCAGTGGCAAGAGCATGACTGAAGACTCATCACCCCCAGCCACAGGCCCCGCTGGACAGCGAGCACACACCAGCTCTTCACGATGCCGAGCGCCTGCAGGAGAGCGGACACCTGCGAGTCTTGGCGAGGGCAGGGTGACCCCAGGCCTTGACTTCAAGAGAAGACAATTGCAAGATGAAGACCAGAGAAAACGAGGGAGAATGACCAACATCAACTCTCATCCTCAGTGGGACAAAGGGGTTGCATATGCCTTCCTACCTGGAGAGAGGATTCCCACTGAAGTCTGCAATTTCCAAGGATTTGCAGAATTTGATGCTTTCAGGAATTTCTGGAATGTCTGGAAAAAATACAAGAAAGAAAAAAAGAGGCCTGAGAACAGCCTGTCACATGGAAAATGGGACATCAGATACTGGTGACACACAGTAAGACAACCATAGCTCAGGATCCCCAGGGGATTGCTGCCGGACTGGGAAAGGTGGCACAGGGCAGTGCCACCCCCCGGAGAGAAGCAGGGCTGTGGGGCACACGCGCCCCATTTAGCCATGACCTTACCGTTACGGGAGATGTCCAGTTCCACCAGCTGCATGAAGTTGGCGACCTCAGGGGGAAGTCTCTGGATTTCATTGTCACTCAGACCCAGCCTGCGCAGGTTCAGAAGCCTAAAGAACGGCTACGAGAGGAGAGAACAAAACTGGGTCAGCAGCAGTTCTGTGGGAAACCAGTTTTCTCACCTCAGGGCAAGCCTGAGCATCCAGCCCTGGGGACAACTGCCATCTCTCATAACCTCTGTCCTGATGAGGTCCTCAAAGTGCAGTTGCTGCACAGATGAGAACCCTGATTAAAGTCAACAAGACATGAAAGAAGAAAAGCATGAAATGAGTTTAGCTTGATGATTCATTTAACATCTCTATTATCCCACTACTCTTCTCCCTCCCTTGTAGGTTACAAGATGGATGTTCTTTGTTTCCCAGGATCACAGTTCACCTTAGGCATTCAGACACCGGCATCGCGAGGAGGTCACTATAAGCAGCTTGCCAGCAGACACGATGGTGTCTATGAGTCTGGTCCAGAGAAGCCAACAAAGCAGGGACACAAGGAGACTTCCAGACCCAAGCCCTGTCCTTGCTGTCATACATCTGCTCTACAGACACTGTCGGGACATCAGTGACAGGTCCCTGCACCAACAGGCAGAGCGTTTGTGCCACTTGTACCAGAAAAGGCACAGGCGAACCATCTGCAGGGCCCAAGAAATGGCGAATTAAAGAAGAAATTTCCTTCCTACAAACACCACAGTCACAGAAACATTGACTGGAAGGGACCTCTACAGTCCTGCTCTAACAGCACCCAACTTCTTCACACCTTGCCCTTCTCAGCAGTCAATGATATGAGCTACGAATGGTAAACTCCACATTTATCAGTCATGCTCCTTCTAGACATCAACAGCCTCTCAGTATTTTTACTAAACACAACAATCTATAATTATCAACCCAGCAAATCTCGCAGCTGCTCCTAACTCCTGTGGGCTGTCAGGTACTGGACAGGACGGAACCCCCGGCCCCCGCGTCTTCCTGGATCCTTTCAGAGTGCCTGGGAACAACAAACAAACAATACCGGCCGCTGCAAAACGGGGCAGTTTTAGGAAGTTTCCCCAGACACACAAATCGACGGAGGCCGCGCGTGCCCGCAGTGACGCCGGGTCTGGCAGAGCACTCGGACCCTGCCCCGCTAGCACTCAGGGGTTCGAGATGGCTGCACCTTGAGGTGCTAACAACTCAACCCACGACGCAAAAGAAAGTAGCGACGGAGCTCAGAACAATCTCAGGCCTATGCGAAGTGACATACAGAAGCCACTTCTAATCCACGTCATCATCCTGTCTCTGTCCTGCGCCAGCGGCAGGGAGGGGTTCACGGTGAGCAAGGGAAGAGGTAACTGCAGGATCACTTACAGATCAGAGAACACCTCCAGAGAGCCAGGGCCGCCCACACAGACCACACCGAGAAGGACTGAACAAGAAGTTGAGGCCTGAACCTTCCTTCTCAGTTGCCCTTTCCAGCAATCCATCTGTGTAAGAGGTGGCCGAACCAGGAGTAGCTGTAGGGGCACTGAGATTTGTTCAGGTTCGGGGTGGTGGGACACCCACAACTGTCACTCAATGCTGCAAAGAACAATACAGACCGGGCAAGGGAGGGTAAGGAATGAGGAGGTGATGAACACCATAACCATGGCACAACGCACAGCCCACAGAGAGCTGCTTGCCCCACCAGAAGGGACGACGATGAGGTCTCATCACACAACTGGAGAAGTTCCTCTCTCTTGCTGTAGGTCAAGACCTCTGCTGTTTCCCACAGAGATGCCTCATTCAGGAAGCGCTGCTGGGTGTAAGGGCATGTCTGAGGGACGGCAAAACCCAGCACGGCCTCTGCTATGCTGAGGTGGTCACACTTCCATGTCCTGCCCATGCCGAACAGCACTAGTCTGAAACTCATGCTCAGTGTCCCAGAGCAGCACAGGAGACCATAATAAGTAAAAAAAAAAAGAAGAAGAGTCCTCCTGACACCAAGCAGCCTAAGTTCTTTTTATTTCAGTTTATCTAAGGCAAATTGGTTTGGTAAGAAAGGAAATAGGTGAAAGTCTAAATGACAACAAAGGTTCAAGTCAGAGCAGGAGGTTTAGAGACTGGATTTGCTATTGTTTCCTAGATCCTTCTCCTAATTTTAGAACGCAAGGAAATTCCAGGCAAGACATTGTGCTGACCTGCACGAGTCTAAAGCGGGAAAACAACAAAGAACAGAACATCAACGGTCCAAGATTTTAGCACTTCTGCCTAAAGATTTCGGGCAGTCTCAAAATAGATGTATGCACTTCTAAAACAAAATAAATTGCAGAAGAGACTAGAATAAAACCATGCTGTGTGTTGCACTGACTGGTGAAGACGAGTGGAGGGACAGAGTCTGCAAAGCACTGAGAGCCCAAAGATAGGGAACACTCCACAAAGTTAGAACGTTGCAAAAAAAAGTGTGAAATACAGGCTCTGTGGCATGTTTCCAGGTGCAGTATCCTCATTCAGCAGCCTCTCTGAAGAGGACAGCAGGCAAACACAGAAGTCCTTCAAGAGTTATCTGCAATTTCTGAAACAACATTCAGTCACTTCAACCTCTGAAAAATAAAAAAAAAGCAACCTAGATCCACAGACTTTTTGGTCAAAAGGGACAATAAAGTCATATCCTTTTAATCCTTTGTATAACACAGGCCTTTATCACAGAGTCCTGAAATAATCCAGGTTGGAAGGAACCTCAGGCCTCTAGTCTAACCTCTTGCACAAAGCTGGGTCAGCTGTGAAGTCAGACCACATTGCTCAGGCCTTTGTCGAGTCAAGTCTTTCAAAACCTCCAGTGATGGAGAACCCAAGAATCCTCTGGGCTCCTGAGACCACCATTTAATTATCCTCTAATTAATCCTCACAGTGAAAAAAACCCTCCTTGTACCCAAACAGAACCACCTGGCCCAACAATGCCCTATACCTCTCATCCTCCCCATGCACCGCTGGGCTTCATCTCCTTGATCACCTCCCTTGATAACTAAGAAGTCCCTCTGAAGCAGAATCTTCTCCAGGCTGAAGAAGTCCCGTTCCTGCGGCCTGTCCTTTCAGGGTAGGTGCTTTATCCCCTGTCCACTCCACCGACCCTCTCCTGAGCTCACCCCAGTTCAGCAGCACCATTCTCATACCGTGGGCTGCACAACGGATGCAGTATCAAGGTGTGGTCCATGGAGTGCTGAGCAGAGGGGAACAGTCACTCCCCCAGGCTCTGGGTGTGCTCCTATGGGTACGTCCAGTAGGATGTTGGCCCTCTGTGATGCCAGGACACCTTGTGAGACCCTACAAGGAGCTGAACTCTGAACACATGAACCAGGGATGAAAGCTGAGCACCTTGAGCACGATGTCCAGTGGGAAGAGTGGAGAGGAGGTGGCCATGAACAACACACAAAGAACGCTGCCAAGAACAGCACCAGTACGTGCACCATAAAGTCAAACTCACAAGCCCATTTGCATAACCAAATAAAAAGCCTCAAATGTGCCTTTTTGCCATTGCCAGGCAAATATTCAAGCGTCCAACCAACACAAACAATGGAAGAGAACCACCAAAACTTCAGGAGACCCCTGCCTGTGACAAACCTTCCACAATTAAACCACAGCAGTCACTTGGAAGCTAATGTGAGTTCCACAGCTACCCACTAAAAATGGGTTGGGCTCCTGAGAAGCTCCAGGTAAGCCAGTGGACCATCCCAAGCTATTTATTCTGCTCCTGTTAGAGTTCACGACACTGGATGGTCAGCTAGGTCCAGCTAACCACAACTGAACTGGAAAGACTCTACTTCTGTCTTAACGACGACTGATGCCTCAGCAACTCTGGAAGACCACTTCAATACTGAAATATGATAATATGTGCAGGGAAAGAAAGGATGAAACCCCGGCGGAACTGTTAACGAACCTCATGATTGAGACCACTGCATTTGGAGCAGTTTTATAGAAGAAAAACGTCAGGCTAATGAAGCAGAATCACTGCGACAACAGTCAAAACCGTCATCACTGCCAAGGGACAGAAATGTCAGCTTCAAATCAAAACATCAGAGCCAGCCAAGCAGAGAGCCACCCTGGCCATACAGCACTTGTCTTCAGCAGGCAGGACAGCCCCGCTCGCAGAGCGCTGCCAGACAGCTTGCCGTGGTTCTACTGGAGGTTATTCATGAAACAGGAACAGGCTCAGCCAGTTTATGAGAACAAGAAACACCAGCAGCGGCAAATCCAGGCTCCGCTCAGCAGAGTCACCTTTGGCTTCTGCTGAGAACTCAAATACCTGCATAGTGAGAAGGTCCTGAGCCCCACGTACTGGTGCCGCAGATCTGGGACACACTTCTTACTGACAACACAAGGACACCCACTACCACACTTTCAAGGGTTTCTCAGAAAGCACACAAGTCCCCAACCCCATGGAGATCAGCAGACATGAAGCGTTTTGTCTGCTGGTTTCTAAGCCAGGTTAGCCCACAGCTCCAGCTTGAGTTAGTGGTGAACTCTTACACGGGAAAGCAGAGTGAACCCAGGAAGGAGGAAATGCCCATCTGGTTTAGAAACGAGCTTCTGGCCTTGTGTCCTCAACAAGTCACAACTGCTCCCCAGCAACACACACAGGTGGCACTAGAGATGGTGCTGGCAAACATTAAGAGAGGAGATGCCTAACTCCTGAGTAGAGACCAACATCTGACAGTGCCCCATGCCCCTTCCTCATTCACTGGGTGAGGAACTTCAACTGTCCAACTCCTAAACGAGCTCTCTGCAAGAGAGCATGGAGCCAGCCAGCCACTGCTGCCTTCACCTGCGGCCTCCATCAGCACAAGGCATGCAGCTTGCTGCCCGGAGACACCAGCACAGAGCTTCCAGCAAAATTAAGAGCAGGGTAAGCTTTTGGAAAGCCAACATCTGCAAAATGTGGACAGTGAGCGAGGGCTGCAGGTTCTCAAATACAGTAGTTCACCAAAAAGGCCACTGGCATCATGAAGGCAGGTCCAGCAAAACCATGGAATGGCTAACATTGGAAAGGACCTCTCAAGATCAGCTAGTCGAACCTCTGCTCAAAGCAGGGTCAGCTACTGCACGTTACCCAGGGCTGTTGTGTCCACCTGAGTTTTAAATATCTCCAAGGATGGACATTCTGCAACCTGAGGAGGAATAACATGTTCCTGTGTTCAACCACCCCTCAAAAAAAAAAAAAAAAAAATTTCTTATGTTTAAAG
>JAVSBS010007546.1:0-15107 GCA_033124195.1 Coracias cyanogaster
GTCAGGGAGATGTTGGGATGAAGGTTGGACTTGATGATCCTAGAGGTCTTTTCCAACCTAAATGATCCTATGATTCTGTCCTAAGGACTTTAGAGCGGAATTTCGAGAGCGAGCAGATGGGAAGCACCCTGGTCCAGGCTGGGGGAGGCGGCTGGGGGTGCTCAGCATGGGGAAGCCCATCCTGAGACCTCCTGGAAGGTTTGCTCCTGGCTGGGACCCAAGTGCCAGCCCCACAGTGGGGGTTGACCTGTCCCCATGCCCCCGGAGAGGCAGCAGAGGGGCTGTGCATCCAGCCCCACCAGCTGGGATTAACTGGGATCCGCTGGGTCACAGCACATGGGGTCACATCCTGCCCGCAGGGTCCCAGGGGACATGGGAGTGTCCCTGAAGGAGCGGGGTCCTGGGCACCAGGATGGGACCAAAAGCCCAAGACACAGCAGGTGCCTCCCCAGTGGGTGCTGCAGGGATGGATCCCAAATCCAGGGTCTTTCCTGGAGCTTTTCGGGGCCTCTCCGAAGGCAGCTCCCTCGCCACGGTGCTGGAGTGGCACAAGGAGCGGCCACTCTCCCACCTCCCAATTTAGCTCTGCCCTTTCACACAGAAAATACCCCCCCTGGAATCAGCGGGTTCAGCTCGAGGGCAGCCAGACAGACGGCAGCGAGGGGACGGATGGATGGCTGAGAGGGGATGGGCGGATGGCCGAGAGGGGATGGACAGACAGCAGCGAGGGGATGGACCCATGGCAGTGAGGGAATGGATGGATGGTGAGGGGATGGATGGATGGACAACAGCGAGAGGTTGGATGGATGGACAGCTGCAAGGGGATGGACAGACGGGCAGCAGTGAGGGGATGGACAGCTCTGGCCAGCCCCCCTCCTGCCTCTGGCACCCCCTTGCCCCAAACACTGCCTGGTGCCAGGGCCATGGGGTGGTGGTGGGGCTGGGTTGGTAAGACCTGGGGGTTGGTGGCCCCATGGACAAGATGAGGACCTGCTGGGGCCTCCCGGCGAGCTCTGCTGCTCCTCCCCATCACAGCCACGTCTCTTCGGCCCTCCCAGCACCAGCACCCAGCCCGGGCCCATCCCCGGGTCACCCTGATGCTCCCCTGGGCTCACCAGCAGCTCATCCCCGCTCCCACCATCGGCACCAGCACCCCAGGGAAAAAAAGCACGTTTCAAAGCACGAGCATGCGAGCCTTTTCCCATCTCCCCTACGGTGATGTCAAAGCACCTGATGAACCATAATTAATTAAGCTGAGATCCTCTCTGGCAGGCAGGTCACTGTCCTGGGGGGGAGAAGCCCCTCGCTGGGGATGGCACAGGGTCTCCAAGGAGCCCCGGCTCCCTGGGCTTGAACGAGCCACCCTCCATGGAGGTTTATTTTGGGCAGAGTGAGCAACGACGTTCCCAAAGAGCCGAGGGTTTATTTTAACCCCCGTCCTGTGCCGGAGAGCGCCTGGTTTTGGTACTCACCAGCTGCGAAGCCGAGGGAGAGGGTCATCAGTGCCAGCATCGTCCGGACACAGGCTCCACACGGCATCTTCCTGTGGGGAGCAGAGGGGGTCAGAGGCAGCCCCTGCACCCTCCACAGCTCCCCCCAGCCTCCACAGCCCCCACAGCCCCCCTAGAGCTCATTGCCAGGCCAAGGGTGGCCCGCAGTGGTTTGGGGAAGGACCTGGGGGTCATGGCCAGCGATGGGAGTAGGTGGAGCGGTGTGAGGTTGGATGTGCTGCTTCAAAGCAGAGCTCGGCTCCGGATGTCCCAGGTCCAGCCCTTCCTGAGAGCACATCCCTGGGACCTCCTGAGCTCAGGGCACCTCCTGACCATGGTGTGGGACACCATGGACAGCCCCATGGTGCTTGGGAGTGCTCTGGAACGGGGACTCTGCCATGTCCGTGCAGTCCCAGCATCCCAGCAATCCATATTCCAGCATTTCCCACCATTCCCGTGACTCCCGCCCTGCAAAACCACAGCTGGTGGCAGATCATAGAATCATAGGACCATTCAGGTTGGAAAAGACCTCTAGGGTCATCAAGTCCAACCTTCATCCCAACATCTCCCTGAGCCCTAGACCGTACCTCAAAGCACCACATCTACTCGTTTTTTGAACACAGACCCCATGGGCTCGGCAGCCGTGGTGAGCGCGGTGATGCCGCGGTGCTGCCGCGCTGCCGGATGCCCCAGGTTTGGTGAGACCAACGCCGTGGGACGGAGCTGGAAGCCCCCCCACCTATCGCTCATCCTCGCCAGTGCTGGTGGCCGGAGATGCCGGGTACCCCTGTGGGAGCTTATCGATGACACAAGCAGAGGTGCTGCGGGCAGCCAAAAATTCCCCGGCTGTGCCTTTGGGGGAAGTTCTGCTATTTTTTCTCTCTCTTTTTTTTTTTTCCTTGCAAAAGAGGCATTTCTGCCAAGGCAAACACAGCGGAGCCGGAGCTGTCCCCCACCCTGCGCCCTGCCGGCATGGCCGAGAGCTTGCCCGGGCTCCCCAGCCCCTCCTCGGCTCATTCTTCATCATTCCCGACATAAACACGCCAAAGTCGCCATTTCCTGCAATTGAAGGAGCCCTGCCCAGGGCCGCCGGGACAGGAATCAAGATTGTTTAGATTCTGGCCTTGATGGGGAAGCGAAGTCACGCAAGCCCAGGCTCTGAGCGCGGACGGACGTGGCTGACCCAGGCAGGCTCCGGCCATGGCGTAAAATGGGCTTTTCCTCCCCGAAATAGCTCGTGGGGAGGAAATAGCGACCGGGTCCTGGGGCTGGAGGGCAGGAGCGGGTCTGGTCCCTGGTGTCCTGCTCCAGGAGTGATGCCCGGGCTGGTCTCTGGCTGAAGCAGCAGCCGGGCACTCACTTGGCCCGGGAGCAGCTTTATTTTCAGAAATTAACCCCCCTGGAGCTGTGCTGCTGCTCCCCGAGCCTCTGGGATGCTCCCATGCACGGTGCTTCTCCTTGCTATCCCAAGAGCTACAGGCTGCATCTTTTTCAAGGGATGCTGAGATTCCCAAGGGACGAATTCCCCCCTCGGGAGCACTTCCCTAAAATCCCGAGCCGTTAGACGGCTGCGGGATGTTTGCTATGAAACACAAAGCGCTCAGGGCCTCACCCAAAGCTTTGCTGTACATGCAACAACATCATGAGCATCCCGTGGGAAAAACATCCCCAAGTGCTTCTATGACGGGTCAAACCAGCCCCCATGTCCCCATCCCAGTATCCAGCTTCCCTCCCTCCTTTCTCCCACTGCAGCTCCCGCACCCTCCCAGCATCCAGATCATCTTCCCCAACCTGGGGAGTGATGGCGAGTCGCGTTGACATCTTCTATCCTTCCATCCTTCCATCCTTAGAATCATAGAATCATTTAGGTTGGAAAAGACCTCTAGTACCATCTAGTCCAACGTCTCCCTAATGCCTTCCATCCTTTCATCCTGCCATCCTTCCATCCTCTGGGATTTGCAGCAGCATCAGGAAGAGGAAAAAAAAACCCAAGTGACAGGTCTGGGGCAAGATGCAGCTCTGGGGAAGAAGAATTTCCCCGTGACCCCAGAGAGAGAAAAGCAAAGAGGTTGTTGGGGAGAGATGGAGCAGGAATTGGTGGGATCCTGGGAAAAAGGATGGCTGGGCACAATCCTCAGGGATGCAGGATGGCTGGAGGACCCTCGCTCTTACCGGGGCGGCTCAGTGGAGCTTCGCAATCCCGGCGCTTCCGCCCTCCCCTGCGGTTGCTGCTGCTCCCGGGGGAGTTTGGCCGCAGGACGTGGCTTGTGACTCAGTTCCCCTCCCGCCTTTCTGCAGGGGTCCGGACACTGCGGAGACCCTCGTGCCGGCTGGTGCCGGTGCAGGGTGAGCCGGGCACATCCCGCCAGCACCGGCTGCAGGGGCAAAGGGCCGGGTGGACGCCGCGGTGGGGTCGGCAAGAGCTTTGCCGGGGGCTCCTGAGGCTTCACCCTGGTTTCAGGCATCAGCCAGAGGTTTTGTGCCCGCTCCCTGTCCGGCACGGGCGCAGCAAAGCCGGTTGCATCCTCCGGTGCATCCAGCGCAGGGGGGGACGCACATGGGTGGGCTGCACCGTGGCCCCTCTGGCATCGCTGTGCTGTGAACAAGAGACACGCCAAGAGAGCGGCAAAACCAGCTCGTGGTCATCTCTTGGTGGGGCTGGCGTCACACGCGGCTCCTCGTGCCGAGCGGGGACGAGGGGAACGTCCCTGCCCCATGTGTGCGGCTCCCAGGGCACGGCTCGTACCAGCTTCACTTGGGGCACCTTGCTCTGGAAACGGAGCCCCCTTAGCGGCCATTCGGCTCTTCCTCACCCACCTCTCCATCGAGGGCTCTTGGCTTTGGCTTTGCAGAAGGGACATGTTGAGGCGATGTGTCCTCTGGCGTCGGTGCCCCACTGCCCTCGCTCCACTCCCCAGCTAGCTGAGCTGTCAACTTTCCCTTATTTTTCCTCATGCCTTTTCGAAATACACCCAAATTCCCCATTTCCCAAGTCAGCTCCGGGCTTTCAGTAGCAGCCGTGTATTATTTCAGCTCTTTAGCAAGGACCTGGGGATGGATCCTGCTACCACTGCACCGGTGTCAATCCAGATTTATGCTTCTGCCCCAATTCCAGCCTCTGCTACCCCTGACATCGACCGCGGCGTCCCACCGGACACGAAGGAAACGGGGCCAAATCCTGCTTTCGGCTGCACATGGGTAACCCAGGAGGGAAGCGCTGAGCTCAGGGCAGCCCCGGCCCCAACTCACCTACAGCATCCGCGTCCCGCAGCCGCCCGCCGCTCTGCCCAGCCCCGGCGAGGGTCTCCCGGCCGCGGTCCCGAGCTCGGAGGCGGCTCAGCCGGGGCAGCTCTGCTCCGTGCCGTGCGTCCCGGCTTGGAGGAGCTTCATGGGGCTGCTCCCCTCCGGCTGCCCGTCCTGGCACTGCGAGGCTCCCGCGGCCGCAGCGTTGCCCGTCCCAGTGGGGGAACGTCCCGGTCCCCGGCTCGGAGGCCCCGTTGTCCGAACGCAGCCTCTTGGCAAGCGCTCTGTGGTCTGGATGTGGGAGAAGTCAAAAAAATGTTTCTTATTACTGCCTCTTCCTGCCTGGCTTCTCTCCACCACTCCCAGCTAATAAAGCATTTCCTATTGCTGAGCACACATCCACGGCCAGCCTCCCTTCCTCCCGCACACCGGGCCCCAGCTCCATCCTGGTTGCTCTCCCTCAACCCGTTCCTCCTGCCCTTGTCCTTCACCAGGCCCTTTCCCACCCGGTTTCCCGGCTTTCAAGGCAAAGCCAAGCCCTTGGCCCGGGGACGTCCATCGCCTCTCCTTCCCCGAGCATCTAACGGCCTTTGGCACAGACACAGCCTTTGCGTTGATGGAGGGAATGCTCTGGATAGACGTGATGGGAATGATCTTGACCTGCTTGGCCATCCCTCCTGCCCCAGCATCCAACCCTCGTGGGGTCAGGAGCATCCCAGCAGAGCCAAGGGGCTCCCTGGTTACTTGGTGCTGGCCACGGCACCTTCGGCGTGCTGTGCTGGGGGGCCGGGAGGTTTCCTCCCCCGGGGCGTAAGGCAGCATCGTGGGGTGCTGCCGAATAGTCCCCCCGCCAGGCACGCTCTGCCCCAGCTGTGGGCACGGAGCAGGGTGGGGATGGGCCAATGGTCGATGGTTTGGTCGATGCCTCTGCCACCACATCCCCACCATGGCCCTCGAGATGCCGCAGTGGCCGGCACTGGGATGCCGACGGCGGGGCCGTTCCCACGGCGGGAGGCTGGGCACTTCCCGCTGCCCTGGGACACGTGGGGCCGGCGGGGCTGCGGGCAACGGAAGCACCACTTCCCCTTTCGCTGCTTTGGGGTTGTTCTTTTGGGCCACCCCACTCCAACCAGCTTCACCCTTCGCCTGTCCTCCTCCTCTCCCTCTAGCATCTTTCTCCTGGCTGTTCTTCCCACCACGCTGAGAGCCTCCCATGGCATCGCAAACTCCTTCTTAGCAAAGTGCCAGGGCCTGATTTTCCTACCCCTTCCCCATTGCATCACCAACCCCAGTTGCATCCCAACCCAACCGGCCCCCGGGAGCGCGGCGACAAAGCTTTGAGTCTTGCCGGCTGCCTCTCCCCAGCTATCGCCTGTGATCTAGGAAGTTTTAAACAAACAAAAGCACAAAACCAGGATAAAACATGAGGGACCTTCACGCATAACCTTGCCCGCGCCGGGGCCGGGAGCTCGGCAGAGCCGGCGCGGGGGAAACGGGTGGTTTCCATCAGATAGGAGCTGCCCGGGAGGAAGCCGGTGCCTGCAGACGCCTTATCGCCGTGACCATCTCTGCCCCGGCGTGGGTCTCGGTGATCTGACCGGCGATCGGCCTCTCCCAGGGTTATTCCTGGATGGCTCCTGTGTCTCTGCTGCTTTCCATGGGTGCAGGTACGTGATGGGCTTCAACAGCAGCTTTTAGGGCTGCAGGAGGGGGTTTGTTCGCCCAGTGTGGGCTGGTGGCGGCTGCTTTGGTGAGAAAGTCAATTCATAGCATCGTAGAATTGCTCTGGTTGGAAAAGACCTTGGAGGTCACCAAGTCCACCCGTTCCCCAGCGCTGCCAGGGCACCACTAACCCCTGGCCCTCAGCACCACATCTCCACGGCTTGGAAACCCCTCCAGGGATGGGGACTCCACCACTGCCCTGGGCAGCCCGGCTCAGATTTTTTTCCAGTGCTTTCCAGTCCTTCCCAGTGCTCATCCAGAGCTGGGATTGGCTGCAGAGGTGCACTAATGAACTCACCGAACCCACCACAGGCTGAGCTGTGGGCAGGGCGATCCTTGCCCTGCTCCAGTGCCAGCCGCGGCCGGGGCAGACGAGGTGAATCAGCGGGGATGGGCACCGGGCCGAGCACCGGCAGCACCGCGACTCCCGGCCCTGCACCAGCCCTGCTGCCAAGGCACAACCTCCCGCCACCCCCGCCAAGCCGAAGCGAGACTTCCCATCACTGCCGCTCTCCATGATGCTGTCCCACAGAGCCGCGGACCACGGTCAGGCGCGTCCAGCCGCCCCTCAGGGTCCCACCTGTGCCGTCCCCACAGCGGTGAGGGGTGACGGGGGCTGGCGGGAGCCCGGCTCCCCCTTCTCCCTGCGCGGTGGGATCCAGGCTGGCGCGGGCGATGCCTGCTCCATGTGCCACCCGCCCCCGGCTCAGCTGTGAGCTGGTGAAGGAGGCCAGCCGTGCGCCGGGGAGCCCGACGTGAGCCAAGGAACAGACGGCGAGGTTGTGGCTCCCGCCCGGCCAGCATCCTCCCATCCCTGCCCATGGCTCGGCCCAAACCTCCAGCTGCCCCCCTAAAAGTGAGGAGTGGGGGCTCATGTCCCCTTAAAAAGGAGGTGATGAAAGGAGTGGGCTCCACGCCCGGCCAAGGGTTGTTTATTGCTCGGATAACCAGTGCTTTGAGCTGCTCTTCCTCAGGGTCAATCCCGGGGTGCTCGGGAGCTGCAGGAGCCAGTGCAGCTGCTCCCGGGGGCCAACACCCCAGTTTCACCTTCCATCACCCCGGGATGGAGCCAGATTTAAGAGGAATCCAAAGTCCAAGGAGCACAAGCTCATTGCTGCTGCGCACATCAGCATCCCAAAAAAGCAGTTGTGTGGTTCCCTATGGGAGGGGGCCCCGGGGGCTGCAGGAGTGCCGGTGAGGGGTCCTGGGGCTCCGTGTGGGTGAGGCTGGAGCTCCCAGAGGGTGGTTTTCTTGGGAATAGGGACCACTGGGTCCTGTCTTGGCTATGGTTGGTGACCCTGCTGCAGAGGGTACGTGGGGATGGAGCCCATGAGCAGCCCAGGTTTGGTTTCAAGCCTGTGTCCAGCCCCCAGAGCTCCTGACAACCCTCCTGCAGCATCGAGATGCTTCTTCACACTGGGCCATGGTTTGTCCATTGGCCACCCAGGAACAGGAGGGAGCGGGGAAGTCAAAGTCACTGAGAGGGTGGTCAGGGGGAAAGACGTTCCTGCCAGCCTGACGAGCAGCCTGGAGCTTTATTTGCTAAATCAATCCTGTTAACATGGCAACCGCTCCCATTTTAATTTGCACGGCCACGTTCTGCCACATGCTGCAGCATCAAGATCTCAGGAAGATCAAAGAGCCAAAAAAAAAAAGGGGAACAAATAAGAAGAAAAGAGCTGCTTCTGCCCCAGAGCTGCTCCCTGGCAGACCCAGTGTCCGGCCCAGGACAGGGTCCCAGCACAACCAGAGCTGGGGTGAGGAGGGAGAGTGCGAGGGGCTGGGCAGGGGGTCAGGGACCCAGGACCACGGGGGCTGGAGCGTCTCAGCTGGGTCCATCCCCAGCATCCTCCTCCCTCGGGCATCATCATCATCCCTCTGGGAAGGAGCCCACCTCAGTGCCAGAAAAAGGAGCAGGTCCAAGGGGCCGGCTGGGACTTTGCCCCCACCCTGACACCTCTCATGTCTTCCCTGCTTTCTTCTTTTTCTCCTTGTTCTTCGCCTCGGCCGCTTTCTTCTCCTCCTTCAGCTCCTTGTACTTCCACTTGGGAGGCTGCAGCAGGTTCTTGTCCTTGCCCCGTGGCCTCCGCTCCCTGGAGCTGGCGGAGGGGCTGGAGTCTTTGCTCACTTTGATTTTGGGGACGGGCTCCCCGGGGAAGACGATGTTCCCGCGCCGCAGCCACAGGGGCAGGAAGCCGAGGAGGCCGCGGGCCGGCCGGCGCGGCGGCAGCAGCCGGATCTCCGACATGGCTTGGCCATTGCAAGAGGAGGCAGCAGTGCTGGAGCACGAAGTGGGTTCTGCCTCAGCCTCTGGATCCGGTACGTGTTGCCCGAGGATCTCCGGCACCGACAGCCTGTGTTTGCCCACCTCGGGGGGGCTGTCGGGGCAGACGGTTTGGCAAGCGGTGGCCACGAAGGGGCTGGCAAGGGAGGTGGTCATCCTCACCATGTGGTCCATCACACCGTCGTCCTGAGGGTCGTGGGGGAAGTTGAAGGTGAACATGGATCGGATCTTCTCTGACAGCCTCTTGCTCCTGGATTTGGAGCTCAGGGCTTTGGCCACCAGCTCGGCCAGGGCTGGCCACTCGGGCCGGTACCGGCTGCCGAACTGCTCTGCCCGCGGGCGCTGCAGGAGGCTCCGGATCCTCACGGTCGTCTCGAAGCGGCCGGTGAAGCTTGCCCACTCCCTGGCTGTCTTCCCCTTGATGGGATCCACTGCTTGCAGGTCTGCTCCTGGAGACACCGGGATGCGGAGAGCATCACTGCAATGTCCCACCCTGGAGAGCGGGATGCGGCAATGCCACCCCTTCCCTCCCAAAATCCTGGAAGATCCCTGGGGAGATGCTCACCGGCCAGGAGCAGGGCAGCCACGCAGTCCTTCCGCCCCTGCACCGCAGCCTTCATCAGCGCCGTCAGGCCCCGGGGGTCCCGCTTGTCCACCTCCAGCGCCGGGTAGTAGTTGAGGAGGTAGTTGACGATGGTGATGTGTCCTTAACAGCCAGAGAGAAGCTGCGTTAGAGTTTCGACAGTTAATGGGTGGCAACTGTTGGTGTTGGAGAAGACTCTTTAGCCACTGCATCTCCTGAGGAGAAAGATGCAGGAGCTGAGAGGGTTGAGATGAGAGGGTTTGGGTTTATTTTGGTTTGGTTGGGCAGGGAACAGCGCTGGAGCACCAGCTGCTTCCACAGAGAACGCAGGAAAGAGGCCAAAAATGCAACAAAAATCATCAGTTCCAGCAAGGATGAAGTGGGGATAAAGGTGATCCCCGCTCTGAGACCCTCCTCCTTTCCCCGCAGTTCATCAGGCAGGGGAGCTGGGCTCTTGTAACGAGGAGAACCTTTGCCAGCGGAGATTTGGTGCCTACACATGGCATTTGCCAGCCTGGACCTTGGGTGCAGGTAAATCACTGCAGCTCACGGGGCTTTCCCGGAGCACGTGGGGTGACTCCAGCCGCTCCACACAACTGCTTGGGTGGGACGTTGCAAGAATCATGGCTGTAGAAATCTCCATTTTTGCATCATCTGCCCCATTTTAAAATGGTGCTGGGATGACCCATAAGCATAGGCAGGGAGGGTCACATCCCTCGGGATGCTTGGCTTTCCCAATGGCTCATTACAAGGTTTATGGAGGGGACAACCAACAGGAGGGGTCACATCATTTCTTGGGGGGCTGCCCGGTGCTGAGCACGGTGCCTACCTGCCTGGGCAGCCATCATGAGGGCCGTGTTCCCGTCCTTGTCCTGCTGGTTGACATTTATGTAGGGGCACTTCTGCAGCAGGGGCACGATGTCCACAAAGCCCTTGTAGCAGGCGACCATCAGCGCGTTCTGGAGAGGCAGCAGCGCTCAGCACCAGGGCCGGCACTACACCGTCCTCCCCAGGGATCCCCCCCCATGCCAGACAGATGAGGTTCTTCCCCAGGGATTGGATCAACCCCAGGGGAGCCGCTCCTTATCAAAGCCATCCCACCCAGGGCTCTCCCTCCTGCCCCACCTGCTTTAGCAGCCACCATCCTCCAGGATTTGCCTATTCCTGGGAAATCCTCTTCCTGCTCCCCTGCCCAGGCACTCACCCGCCCGTTGATGTCCAGCTCCGTGGCCTCACTCCGGCTCACCCCGCGCTCCAGCCTCTCCTGCACCAGCTTGGCATCGTTCCTGGCACAACACTGGTAGAGGCTGAGGTCCCCGGCACCACCAGCCCCCGGGGAGGACTCGTACCAAGGATAGACGGAGTCGTCGGACAAGATGCTGCTGGTGTCCGAGGGCTCCGATTCCTCAACATCATCCTCCTCCTCCTCCTCGTAGTGCAGCTCTGGATCGGAGGCATCCAGGCTGGAAGCAGCGGCTGCAGCACGTTCTCCTCCACCGCAGGCATCTGTCATCCGGCCCGGCTGCGGGGAGCGAGCCCAGCTTGGCCCCGAGCCCTGCCCAGGGCCCGGAGCCTCTCCTGGGGGGACGAGGGGGCACGTCGGGACCGTTCACTCCCCCCTGTGCAGACACAGAGCGGGTGTGGGAACTGTGTGAGCTCCGACATCCCTGGTCCCGCTCGGAAGCCTCCGCCAGCTCCCAGCCTCCAGCACATCCCATGGGTCCAGTTCCCGTCCTCTGCTCCACACAAACGTGGGCGCTGGGAAGCTGGGAAAGCCTCGGTGGGGAGCAGCCCCCCACGGCAGCACCTCCTGCACGGAGCAGGGAGAACAGGGGGACATCCCTGGAGTCTGGAAGGTGGCTGAATCCCCATGGTCTAGGTGGTGACACCAGGCAGATGGGGAGGTTGGGAATGTCTCCAGGGCGCTGCCGGCAGCGGGGCTGTGGTGCCAAGCCCAGCAGGATGGACACATCTCCATCCCCGCCACAGCTGAGCCCTTCCTGCGGTGCCCTCCCTGCTCAACCCGTCCCCATCAAAGCAGCTGCAAAGACCTTTCCCAGCAGCAGAACCAGAGCCGTGCGCAGAGAGGAGGGTTAAATCCGGCTCCTTATGACCAAGCAGCAGGAGAGCAGAAGCCGGAGCAGCTCCAGGCTCCTCAAGGAGCTCCTTAAACCACGCAAAATTAAACACTTTTGCTTCTAAGTAGAAACCAGCCATGAATGATGGGTGCTGTGAAAGGCAGAAACCTGCTGAACTCTCCCCATGTTCTGAGACATCCCAAAGCCGGCTCAGGATGAAGGATGCTCTTCTCACCACCCACCCAATCTTACCTGGGGCTGCTCAGACCTTCCCTGCGGGTCCCTCCTTGGCTGGGCAGCATCACGGCTCCAACCAGGACGGAAAAACTTCACGAGAGACAGTGAAAAGTTCCCCCACACCTTTCGCGGTGGAAAAGAAGCTTCTGCCGCGGGTCTGAGCGGCCTTGAGGCACCGAAAGCTGTGATAACCCGCACGTTGCCGTGGGCTCAGCTAACCGAGGCATCTTAATTTAAACCGCTGCTTAAAATGGCTCCATCCAGCCTGAGCAGGATCAGGGCTGCTCGGGTGGGATTTAGCATCTTTAGCTGACGGGCTGCGGGGAGGCCTGGGCTGTATTTTTATACCTGTCTCACCCTGGTAAGACACTGCTGCCCCAGGAGCCCCCAGCAGCTCAGCTAAACCCCCCCCAAACCCCTTTCTGCTCCTTTTATGTGCAGGTCATCTGCTGATCAGAGAAACCTGGGGACCTGCTGCTGCCTGGGCTGAGAGCACAGACACCTGCAACTGTTCAGGGGCATCAATTAACACCGGGACCCCCCCTTGAGAGGTGCTTTGGAGCCTCCAGCCCCCCCCCTCCACTGGGTATCGTGATGCCAAAGCCCTCGGGGCACCGCTGAGCTCAGCCTTGGCTGAGCCAAAACTGAATTCCTGAATTCCAGGTGGAACCTGGCTGCTCTCTTACCTTCATCTCTAAAAGGGTTTGGGTTTGTTTTTTTTGTGGTTGGTTGGTTTTCACGTGTTTCCTGAGGTTCAGGGGCCCGCTGGCTTCTGGGATCTGGGAAAGGGCACTTCTAGTCCCCAGATCAGCTATTTCCATGGCAAAAAGGCTCGAGTTTGGTCCCAGAGCGGATCGTGGGAGGCCACGGTCTCCATTTAAAGCAACCATTTAAGGCAGGGTCCCAAAGGTCGCTTTGCTTGGATCCTTGAATATGAAAATATGGAGCAGATGAAGGATCCCAGCTGCTTCCTCTGGGCTGGGCACATCCTGCCGGGAAGCGCGAGCTGGGGAGCCTGATGTTGAGCAGGAAGATCCTGCAGCTGCTGAACATGAGGATCCTGCTGCTGAACATGGAGGCCCTACTGCTGAGCACGAAGATCCTGCTGCTGAACAGGAGGATCCCAGTGCTGAATACCAGGATCCCGATGCTGACCATGAAGATCCCAATGCCGACCATGAAGATCTCAAGGCTGAACATCAGGATCCTGATGCTGACCATGAAGATCCTGATGCTGAACATCAAGATCCTGCTGAATACCACGGCGCCAGAGCTGGGCTCTGCACCTGCACTGTCCTCCCAAACCCTGGTGTCACCTTGGCCACATCCAGCCCTCCCAGGGGCCAGAACCTTCTCCAAGACCCTCCACACCACACGCAGCCAGGCCACCCGCTCCCTCCGGGCGTTGGGGGGAACCTGGGCGGTGCTGGATCCCCCGTTGCAGCACCTAGAACCGACCCTCGCCCCACCCTTCGGGGCTGAGGCGTCTGCTCGGGGGCCGGCTGGATGTCACCCCACGGTGACACCTCCTGCCCCCCTCCTGCCTGGCAGCAGATTTAGGGCTTAGGGAGTTATCTGGGGAGCTCCGCGCCCTAATCTGCCGCCTGCCGCAAGGCTCTGAGCCGGTTGCGTAAGGACGAGCCTGGGGGTGCCCGGTGCCCGGTGCCCGGGGGGGTTCGCGGTTGTCCCCAGCCCGGTTCAGCCCAGACGGGGCGGACAGGGCACGGAGCTGGCACCGGGGGACGTTTCTCGCGGTTCTTTCCGTGCTGCTGGGGCTTTGCAAAGCCGCCGGTTGCCACAAGGGGATGCCGGAGCCCGCGGGAGGCGGCGGAGCCCAGGCCGGTCCCGCCGCTCCCCCCGGGACTACCGGGCAGCTCCGGGACGGTGCTCGCTGCCTCCGGACCCCCCCCACCCCCGGTCCTCCCACTGGGCTGGAGAGACTCAAGGGACTTCACTTCCAGATGTGAGGGCATCCTCCTGGATGTCATAGCGTCCTTCCAGATGTGAGGAGACCCTCCTGGATGTCATAGCGTCCTTCCAGATGTGAGGACACCCTCCTAGATGTCATAGCATCCTTCCAGACATGAGGGCATCGTCCCAGATGTTGTCACAGCATCCTCCCAGGCATCATAGCATCCTCCCAGATGTTGTCACAGCATTCTTCCAGGTGCCATGGCAGCCTCTCAGGCTTCACTGTACATACCTGAGCCTCACTGCCTGGGAACTTCTTCCTTAGGGACATCCTGGAGAGAGAGAGGGAGGGAGGGAGGGAGGGAAGCGCTGACATGGGGAGAACGTCGGCCCTGCCTGGAGCACCAGCTGCTTCGCTGCAGGGCTGCAGAGCATCGCCCGCGCTCCCGGTGAACCCGCACACACTAAATCACGGCTGATGCTCCAGAGCATCCACGCAGGTCTGGGGGGGCCGGGAAGGGGCTGGGGGGCAGCCCTGATCTTTCACCCCTTGCCCAGGGTCCAGCTGGGAGCGCCGAGCCTGGTGGTCTGGCCCAGGTCACTCATCCCTCGCTGCCTGGTCATCTCCATCACAAAACCAGGACGCAATAACTCAGCATGGAAGGGAAGTGGAGGGCGTTGATTTAAACCCAGGGCCGGGCTCTCCTAACCCTGGACCTCCTTGTGGTGCTCAGGGCTGGGTCACGGCCGAGTGCAGCTCCTGCCCCATGCGCAGGAGAGGGACATGAGGACTCGCTTTGCTGCACGGCCGCATCCAGCCCCGCTGCCTCTGCACTCGGGGGATGCCCAGGGAGGATGCTGAGCAGCAGGGAAAGGTGCTGAGGAGGTGGCTGCTGTGTCACAGCCCTGCTCCCATCCCGGTTGTAAATCAGTGGCGGGTGTCACCGTAGGAGATGACAAAGCCAACCCTTCGCAGAGGGCTGGTGGCTGGTGCAAACCTGGGGTCAGGCTGTGATTTACACCCCCACGGCTGGAAGGGACGGTTCCTGCACCAGCAGCAGAGCTGGTGCAAGCAGGAGTTGGCGGGGGCTCGGCAGGGGTTGGCATGTGAATGTGAGGGATTCAATACCATGGAGAGAAACTGGATGTTAGAAAAACCTTCTTCACCATGAGGGTGGTGGACAACTGGTACAAGATGCCCAGAGAGGTGGTGGAGGCCCCACCCCAGGAGATGTTCAAGGTCAGGCTTGATGGGGCTCTGAGGAACCTGATCTAGTCGGAGATGTCCCTGATTATTGGAGGGGGGTTGGACTAGATGACCTCGAGAGGTCCCTTCCAACCCAAGACATTCTATGATTCTATGAAAATCCCATCCTTTGCCTTTCCCATTGGCTGCGTGGCCGGAGACCAAACCATCAGCTTCACTGCTGCCTGAAGGCCTTCTCCTTACCCATCATAGAATCAATCCTAGAATCACAGAACCATAGAATGGGTTGGGTTGGAAGGGACCTCAAAGATCATCTCATTCCAACCCCCTGCCATGGCAGGGACACCTCCCA